>VOMN01089797.1:0-13620 GCA_014899125.1 Orchestia grillus | reverse complement strand
CTCATGAAGCCTTCAACGAACCTTGTGCAAGAGGCGATACAAGGACGAAGAGTGTGTCTTGTTCTGCGGTTGTTTTAACTACACAGAAGTTGTTCCTTTAGTTGAGGTTGTCCGTCAAAATGAACCAGCATGGCTACCCTGAGCCGCTGGATAACCAAGTTTTGCCACTGTGCAGTATTTTCATGAGACAGGCATGTTGCTTTGCTTCATTCAGGGCATCTGCCGGTTGCATCGGGCTAGAACTGTCATTTATTGGTATCATAGTCATTGAGGATATGTCGGGCATTTCGATTGGCTAGCTAAGTCCTCTGACATGAACCTAATGGAAAATTTGTTTAACCATCTAGAACGACAACTTAGACCGAGAATATCGTCCACGTACAGTGGCCGCACTATGAGATCGGTTGATACAAGAGTGGTTTTAAATTAGTCTGGTGTACATTAGAACTCTTCTAGACAACACCACGCAGAATTGTCGCCATTTTTCGTGCGTGTGGAGGTCCTGCACCATATTAGTAGCAGGTGACTAACTTTCTTGTCCGGGGAGCTTGATTATCGATGTTCTCAGGAAAGTACAGTAAAAAAATTGGGAATTTTTATTTTATACTATGATTTTTTACTTTCTTCTTGAATCATTAGACAATGTTTATGCGTGAATAATAGCCGAACTACTCCGAGCCGACTGTGTGAGCGGAAACATTTGGAGTGTACCAAGAGTGTAACTGATGCACTCGGAAGCCACTTGCAGAACTCCGTATTTGGGCACGCATGTTGCTGTGAACAGAAACTGAAACTTGTTCCGCTCGTGTAATGAAGCGACGATTATGTTCGACATTTACTTTACGGAAGGAAGATGCTTTTCTAAGTGCAAATTTTCAATAAAAGCTGTGATAAAGTTATGTAAGAAAAATACAAAAAAATGGGCAGTAACAATAGCTAAACAGATTTAGCGAACAAACGCTTTTGCAACAACCGCGTTCAATACCTGCATCCCAGTGTCCGTTACACACCTGCAATTGTTACACTACCCTCAGAAAATTTCGTTCAGTCGGAGAAGGAAAAGCATCCCCCTCGATTACCTAGGGAATATCAGTTGATACTTGGAGTAAACTTGTAACGCGATAAGCTAAGTCTGGCAGTCAGTGATGTCTGTTTCATGCCGTAAGTTCATTCTTAAACTTCCTCTTTCTCAGAATACTGTTATAGTCACGTTTGTTCAAAGTTGAACGTTTAATCTTAAATTACGTGTATTATCCGAATCTGAATATGTTTCATGAGATGGGTTGTTTTTAGGGAGATTGCACTTGTTTTTTAAAAGCTACATGCGTTCTGTGAGAGATTGTGCGTGTTCTGTGCAAATTTTTACGTGTTGTGTGAGAGATTGCTTGTGCGTTAAGAGAAATTGTCCACATATTCTGTATGGCGCGTTTTGTCTGATAGTGTTCGTGCTCGTTGAGATTGGTTATCTTTCGTATGACTGCCAATACGTGTTGTCAAAAATGGCACGAGAAGTCGGAAATTGTCGTATTGACCAAAATAGGGCGTTTCTGACATAGCAAGCGATTGAAATTGCAAGTGCTGTCAGAAGCGAGCAGCGTCTGCAAAAACCGACCCCTTGCAATAGATGCGGGTCTCCTCTACACTTCTCTTACGCGGGTCTCCTCTGCTTTACTAAGATCAAGCCCGTGACTTCTCAATGCGCTAACGTACCTGCATATTGACGCTAGTAAACTATCAAACTCGAGCTCACAATATCAAATCTTGGTGTTGAAAAACACATCAAATTTGAATTCTAATTTCAAATTATTGATTTCCCATCCGGATGATAGAAACGTGTCTTGTCACCGTGTTGAATGCTCGAAAGTATATCTATACAGATTGATCCAAAAAATGTACTCACTGTTTATAATGGAATAATTTCAAATCAAAAAGACCGGCGCATACGTGAAAATTGGTAGCGAGCGCCACTAACCACTACTAATTAATAGTTATACCTCACTTCCGGATGAGATAGGTAAGTGTTAGTCTTTTCATTTCGAAATTAGTGAATTACAAACAGAGATTTATTTTCTTGAATCTCAATGTAATTGCCAACTTTTTTATACTACTCTTGAGAAAACGTTGCAAATCCCAAAACGCACATCTGCACCCCACATATCCACGTTAAAAACTGTTCAATTTTTCGTTTCCATTTTGCGAAGGTAACAAATTTGCACGATCATTCGTGGGTAAACACAGACTCGCAAGTAAAAGCGTATGCTTTTTATGGATTTATACGTGCAGGAATCAGCTTAGGAGTTGGATAGATGTATCCTTGGATAGCTCACGATCTTGTTCGAGAAGTGCCTGCAACGCCATGCATCATGCAAAACGCTCTACCCGCACCGTATAGTCATGTCCAAAAGAGGGCGTGTCTTCGACACGTTTGCTCATGTCATGCAGAAAGTTCGTCTGGAACGAACTTTCCGTGCTTATTTTCCTCATCCGTGCTTATTTTAAAACATCCGAATGATGTTTTCGGAATTCTCTTATTCTCTCTTAACGGATCGATCAACAATCCAACACAAAACTGACAGTTTTCTTAGCTCATCACCTTCGCGTGTACTTAAAAAGTCACCGCCATTAATACCTAGAGTTTATTCCGGAAATTAACGTATTCCCCAGTTTAAGATTACCGTATTCGATCACCCACGCTGATAAGTGGAAATCGAAGCGCGAACAAAAAGCTTGAAGAATTGATCTAAAATGATGATTCGTTTCACGATTAGCCATCTACTCTGCATGTTTCCATGGCGTACAAATGCAGTTGTGCACTGTGTGCATCTAAGTATGTGGGAACAACCTCCCGTACTCTGAGATCTAGGGCCACAGAGCGTTACGGTTGAAATTGTACTGACATTTTTTCTGCGTAATTCTCCTCATTTGGCAGCTTAGAGACTAGGGAACAGGTGCATCGTACCAGTTCGTGAGAATAGCTTTAAGCCTTTGCCTACGGGATCAAATGCGCGTCACTATTACAGCATCTGTCCTCAGTGGGTTTAATACTTTAAAAAAATTGTTCCTGCTACCACTACTTCCACCTACGATGAAATTTCCGGTAAATCAAGTGACCCATATAACACAAACAGTGTGAACAAATTAAAATACGTCCATCAGACCTGCATACTCAGTGCATATGCTATAGTACGTTGCAGAGGAACAAATTTTCTTTTTGACTTTAAGAACTTGGAATTCTCGGTTATTTTATAGACTACCTGTTTTAAGAAGTCTCTTCAACACTCATTCATTTATAAGGTACTCTATTAATTCAACCTAATTCTTTAATTTTTCTTACTATTTCAGAAGTGTTTGTATGTACAAGTTTGTACTGATAGGTTTTCGAAGAATTTTCGTTCTTATCATCGATGAGGGTGATCGAATACTTGAAACCCTAATTTCAATGGTAGGAATGTTGATCCAAGTTTCTTTTCATTAACTTGAATCCATTCATAGCACTGGTTACTTGCGCGTCCTCGGCTCACATGATGCCTATTTCATACGTTATTTTTGGCCTAATTCGCAAATTTCCTGCACACGCACCTGTATCGATACAACCTAGTCGCAATCATGTACGCCAGCTATAGGGAGACGACACGCATTGTGCGCGATGATTGGATGCACATCGCGTTCCTGAACAGCATTTTTACAGCACCGAGGCCCCTCAGAACTCATCCAAATGATCTTGACGTGGTTTGTGGACCATTACTATGTTCTGACTTCAAAACAACCACCGCTCATATTCTCAAACAACTCAGGAAGCCGAATTCGAACCGCTAGCGAGCTCATTCAGTTGATATCTGAGCTCAAACTTTTCCAAAAGATTGTCCCCACTTTTTTTCTGAATTTCCCCTCTTCCCCGGCGTCGGTTTCCCCTCCTTTAATTTTCCCCCTCATGCGATGCCTCCCCTCGGTTTCCCTCGCTTCCCCCTCTCCCTGTTTGGGTCGGCTTCTGAGCTCCTAAAGCGTGCACGCTCACGTGGAATAATGACTAAATTCTCCATCGCACGTTCAAACTTTTCTAAAATTATCGCATCTCGCATGAATTTACATCACCAGCCATCTCTTCAGCACGGAGAGTGTTTATGCGCAGTATTCGTGATACCAAAGCGCTAGTGTTCAAGGATAGGCTCAACTCGTGTCGCGGTTAGTCGCTCTGGATGTCACACATCATCCGCTCTGCCGTGGCTGTTTTATTCCCAGTCTCTTTGAACACTTTCCCCTCCTTTACTCTCCATCTCTCCTCCTTTACTACCTTCATGCTTATCCATTATCCACTCTCCAACGTTCCGTTTCCCCTTCCGTTTTCCTCTCCATGAACGTTAGATTTTCTTATCCACGTACGTTTTTGATCGAAGCGTTGCGGTAAGTTTCCTCCGTTTTCGTCGTCCGCGCTTTCTCTTTAGTTTCTCATGCGCATCTCATACCTTCCGAAGCCTAGTCACCCATTTTTGGCGCTTCGGTCTCTCTTAGATAATTCTGATATTTTTTTCCCATCAAATTGCATTATTTTACTTTGTTATTTTTGTTCAATACCTTTTCATTCGTTCTGGTTTACTCTCATTAGCTGTCGAAGATAATTTCTAATTTGTAACCTCGGTTGCCATCTCTTTAATAACTTCTGGTCCAGTTGACCAGCCAGTAGGCCTCTCTGCAAAGGACCTCATTAGCTTCCAACTGTGAACATGTCGTCGAAATATAGCGCACGTTAATAATTGGGGATTATTGGAACGTGCGTACCTAGAAGCGACTCTAAATGTACGCAAGCGTTAATCATATAAAACAGTGAGGATCAGTCCAATTGTAAACATCTGCAACATCAGACGTGACTTTAATGCACGCAGCCACGTAAAGAATATACTAGTACCTTCTTCTTCGAAAAAATTGAGCTCATTGCTCTTTAAAGAAATGCCTATTCCATGTAAAAATTTCGCAAACCTTATCAATTTTCCTATCAGAAGAAATAGGATAGTAATTAACTGTATAAATCGGGGTGCCAATTGATAATTTCTTTCACGTTCTAACGCTCCTGTCAATGTCGCTGAAGACCTCTCTACTCATGCGTCAGAAGAATGATGTTTTCGGATCTTTCTGGCCCAAATCTACTACGGTCGAGTCCAGGATGTGACTGTAATAGCCCTCAAATCCAGCGATAAAATTTACTTTGGTACGAATACAACGCCACCGCAACCTTCGACTTCCGATTTTCATCTCCCACTCGATTTGATGCTCTTTTATCTTTCAGTGGGTTCGTTTTAATCTATCCACATCTTCGTGCATTCCGCAGCGCATTGTTCTAGCCATTGTGGAGAAATTTTCACGAAAATAGTCGCTATTAATTAGTGATTGATTTACAAATTCATGATTGGACATTCACCGGAACAATGTTGGTGTTTTTACCAGTAATCTGTGAGGGATATCTGGTGCATTTCTTGTTTTTCAAGCGTCTTAGAGAAATTTCCGTTTCTCCTGGGACGTACGAAAACGCTATTCGAGCTGCTGCAATTTCATTCAAGAGGTGACAAAATCTTTCATGCAATTCAGCTGGTGATTTAGGGAAATAGATCTCGCAACGTTTACCAACATTTTACAAAAAAAAAGTTATAGACCGGATGACAAAAACATATCGAACAGGTTGAATCCCTCGAATTCGAAATTTCGCCATCCGACATCGACTGCAATCCGGCACAATGTTTCTACCAGTCCTCCAGAAGACAGATGTAAAAATTGTAGAAACGGTGAAAAATGAAAGACGTACAATTGCTTGACTTTGCGGAATATCCCGTGGTCCCGCCAGCCTCAGGCCGGATTTGAAAGGTTGAACCTGCACTCACTTACGACGTAAATGTAAATGAACATCCCAACGTTCAGAACCGCTGCGGTGTATGTGATAAGTTTCATTTGTTTGGCCTTTTTACTTTATCTTACGAAGGTTAAATTGGCTTCACGCGTCATCTATTGCAATGAACGATGGACGCATAATAATAAAAAGATGAAAACACTCCAGAAGGGTTTCTTGCTCAGTTTTGCTCAGCAAATTCTCTTCCATTTGAAGTGGCGTACACTACGATATTACTTTCATTTTGCTGTAATCTCTTGCAGAATTATCTTTTAAGATTACCTAGTTCGATGTTTTAGATTTTCTAACTCTACTCGACACGTCAGATGAATTTAGAAGTTTCTGTCTTTTCTCTGGTATTTTCTATGATAAATAAATGCCCTCTTAACTAAGATTTTTCATGTGTGTTTGGATTCATCGAATATTATCAAGAAATACTATATTAAGCCCGGACGTAACTTCTCTTCCATCTTCTTCTACATGCTTCGATTGAGTTTCAGTAGACTGGAAAAGATTCATGTTTGCAGATTAGTTAAACCACTGACATGCGTTCACCTAAGTAACACTTTCCTAGCTTCATGTGCTAACGCATGAAAAGTTGTGGTGGCGGATTTCTTGAATACACCTCGCGTTATTGAAGAGTCTTGGACCTAGAATTTCTTCTTAGCCTTCGCGCTGTCGTAAGACGCGAGTGACCTGGGGCGTGTGACGGGTGGGAAGCTCGGCACAAGACAGCGCACGCAGTTTACTTCTGACATCTTATTGTAAAGTTGGCGGCGAGTCACAGTCTTCCCATGGCCCGTAAGGTCCCCGAGTCTCTAACTTGCATGGGAGACACTAAAAGTTTTTGGTGACTCTCAAGCCTGGAAATCCACAGCATGAAATCCGAATTGAAGACACGGGAAAACGCATCGGGGAATGCGGTGACCACCTGTACTGCACTCCCAAAAAGGCACCCAGAAATGCCTTGAGCAACGGTGGGACAGCTGGGAGAAGTGTCTGGTGCTCCAACACGATTGCATTCAAAAGAATTAAGGTTTAGGCTTCGATGTGAGTAGTTTTATTATTCGCTGTAAAACGTACCACACTATTTAGAATAGTCCTCGTCCTAGAAACACGGAGTCGCAGCTTGGAGTGCCGCACCACGAGGATATTTCTTTCGACAACTTTTTTCCTTCTGTATATTTTACAATCCTGCACTCTATTTGCAAAGCTTCATCATATTTTAAAGTAAGCTCACCGGACAAAAAAATAATCACCCGCTTCTAATATGGCGATGGACCTCCATGAGCACGAATAATGGCGTCCATTATGAGCGGCATTGAGTTTACAAATGTCCTAATTCACAGCTGTTCGATTTTAAACCACTCATACTGTACGTCAACTAGTCTCGTAGTGCGCCATAGAACGTGGACGATCTTCTCGACGTTCAACTTTCCGTTCTAGGAAGCCCCACAAATTTTGTATTGGTCTCATGACTGGAGACTTGGTTGGCCAATTTCAATGCCTGACATATCCTGAAATACTGTCATGCCATTTAATGACGCTTCCAGCCCGATCCAGCCGGCATGTGTTATCCTGAAACATGGACAAATTAACAGGTTTTCCTTCATTCACGTATTGTGCAAATGACAAAATTTGGTTATCTAGCAGCTCAACGTAGCTATACTGGTTTAATTTGACTGATACCTCAACTAAAGGACTAACTTCAGTGTAGTTGAAACAGCCCCAGAACATTACAGATCCACCTCCTCCTTCACAACAAACCTTCGACAAACAATTGGTAACTAATTTTGATTCCGGGGAGCTCACATTTGTTAGCTTTTCATTCATTCGAGTGTTATGACAAGGATCATTATTGTCAGAAGGCCACCACTCTTTCCCCGCACCTCGCTACCTTTTTTGCCTTTTTGTCCCCTTAATCAAACGTCGGTCTCATTCAGGTCTTAATATCCTACCTTCTCTTCCACCTCCTCTCTCGTTTATTGCCCTCCTCTCCCCCTCTTTTGTTTCCACTGATCGAACCCATCCTCTTAAAAACAAGTTTTGTCTCATCTCAGACATAACCTTACTCGCATCTTTTTTTATTTCTCACATTTGTGTTCCACTGCAGCCATCAGCAGCTAACCGATTTTGCTCTTCAAGTTCATTTAAAAACCCTCTCGTATTCATGATGATGTTCAACTGATGGTGGAACTTTAATATTCCTGCGTATTCAGAAACCAAAAACTTCATTCCATAAAATTTTTCAACTTGAAATTCTATATTCGTGTCCATTCGAAAACTACTCTCACTCAACTTTACAGTGGTGGATCACTCAGTTATTATCACATAGAAAAACCTACATTCCACAGGAATTTTTTGTTTTAGCAACGAGTTGATAAAGTTAAAGTTTGGGCTTATTCAGATCATCGACTATCGTTATAGCTTGCGTACTTCTTACTTCAAAATGCAGATTTCTACTGAAGCGCTTTAGAAATTATGACGTTGCGTAAGCGGATAGCCTTTCCTAACGGTATCTTTCTCCAGCTGTACTCGACAGCATAGCATTTGATCAGGATTTATTGTAAAAATTCACGTTATGTTAACTTTCAAATTATTGCCCTATTTTTAGGTTGTAAATGCAGCCCGTGTGGGAAGCTAAAGAACCCCCATTTTTTAGTTACTTGTATGTTAACAGGAAAGAGATTCTGGAAACGCTCCTAAGTGACGACGAAATGCCACTAGGAATCGACTAGGACTCTTATTTTGAGATCTCTAATCATTGCATCTGGCATGTCTTAATGGATTCTAAACTAAGATCGAATTCCTATCGTATCAAACGGAGTAAATTTTCTAGCTCAGGTATAGTTGCATGATTTGAGCCACCTAAAGTACATTTACAGCATGTCTTCATGAGTCTCTCAACAATACACGAATGAATCAGATATGCACTCAAAGAATTTTTTTGCGAATTAACCATTTATTTATTTTTTTGTGGACAACAGATATCTGGAGGTGTATTTATTTAAGTAACTCTTTAGCTATAGTAGGAGTTCAGTGTACTGCACTAAAATACAGGTACTAGAAACTGATGTAAAAAGTATTTTCGGCCGGTGCCAAGAAGTTCCCCCATAATTCACAGGAACAAGTTCCAACAAACTATTGTTATTGACTATTTATATGGAATGTATCAAATTTCGTGAGAAACACTGACAAATGAAAATGCTCGCTAACTGGACTTGCTCAGAGTCGCTAAAGAATTAGAAGTTACTTGTATGTATTAAGTGTGGTATTTTTCAAAGTTTTGGAGACCGTACCCTATCAGCTTAAATAATAAAGTGTCAAAAGAACAACTAAAAATTTGTAAGCCTCACAGCTGTACGAATGCTTATCATATTGGTTCAATGTTTCTTAGAGTGTACTAACTTTTTGCATGTCTATGGTTTTAAGTTACTCATTGCTGAGTATATTCGAACCTCAGGAAATACTCGTACCAAGTTAAAAAGAGGAACGAATATTTATATAGGTAAATATATTTCGTGTACTCTCCCGCTAATTTTTACGCCCGTTGCTTTTGTAGCATTGTTCCTGTAGTGGATAAAGTTAACCAATGAGCAACAAATTGTGAATAAAATTACTGTTGGACTGTTCCTTCTTCTGAAAACTGCTTCATCATTCTGGGCTTACTCGCATCACTCAAAAAAAAATCATTTAACCTATCACAAACGTTAATGCTTCAAGAGAATGCCATTATGTTTCTATTCCAAGGAATGGCTTAAGCCCTCTATACATATACAATTTGAACATGAACACTGCTCCACTGGTTCAAGACTTGGGCTTCTAAAATGAGTGCTAAATGTGGAATTATTAATTGCAATCGTATGTCAACCTCATAATGTAGAAATTTACTTAGAATTATATGCGAGTTTAGAAAGGCACCCAAATTATACCAACCTGAAAGTGAATGAAATCTTGAACCAGTGAACTGCCATCATTTTGGCCACTCTCGCCACCTCTGCTAGACTTTTGAAAATACTTTTCTTACTGCTATTGCAGTTTTAAAACCGAAATGTGAAGAAATAGATCATACAAGCATTCTGTAACTAAAAGAAGACGTTTAAGATTACTGTCTATCATGAGCTGGAGTTGTTGATATCCGCAAACGAAGTATGATTGGCATTAAATAGTTTCCTTAAGCATGAAGCTAGTTAAGGGATTTCGGTTATGAACAGTGATAAGAAAAATGCCACCGCGTCATTTTAACCAACAAGCCTTGCATGGGTGAAGAATAATGACGTAGATAGTCGTTCAGAGGAACTTTTGGCTTAAAAATATACCGTAATATTTTACAGGAAACTTTTCAATGTTGCAAAATTTGCTTTTCAAACTTAGTGGACGGCTTATTTACTGCTATCCTGGAGTAAAATGTCACTACGCACCTCAGTAAAAAACACCGTTTCACCTCGACGTTTAGACCTGCAACTGCAGTTGTCATCAGGAAATTTCTAAAACGATAAACGATTTGTTTGTGACTAACACAAACAAATCTGTAATGATGCTAGGGCATTGTGCAGTAGATGCCAATCGGTAAAGATACAACTAACCACAAAACCACACAACCGTAAAGGACACGTTACACGCGACAACACTGGTAACAAATTGAAGCAAGGCCAAAGAACAAAGGAAATCACAAATTGGAACCACTAACTAAATAATATTTAAATAACTTAAAAAGACCAAATGACTCGATTTTTTCAGGGTAATGACAGTATTGCCCTTTTTTAAGTTGCGTATAACTTGCGCTATTTTTAAATCGGTTGTATTTTTAAATGAATAAATCATTTCAAACTGCTTTTTAATTGCAACGAACACGGGGACTTTCATATGGTGATCGGGGTTATGATGCTCACAAATGAGCAAAAGTATCAATGGTATATCCTGCATAAGACGCGTTACAGCTGTCTTCAATGCAAGAAAATAGAGTCGGGGCTAATGAATGCTCTGGGGAATACTTGAAACGAGATGTAAAGAACAAGGATATTCTTCAAGCTCTATTTATGTACATAGCCATGATCACCATGTCAAAGTTCCACCGCTTCGATGCAATTAAAAAACAGTTTTAACTAATCAGTTCGTTTTAAAACACAACCAATTTAAAAATAACAGAAGCAATGGAAATTTAAAAAATGCAATCATGTCACCAACTTGAACAAAAATAAATCATTTTATGTTTTGCAGTTATTTTAAGATAACTTATTTAGTGGTTCCAATTGATGACTTCCGTTTTTCTTTGCACTTGCTGCAGTCTTTCGTCAGTATTCACGCATGTTACATGTCTTTTTCGCTTGAGTGATTTTGTGGTTGGTTGTATTTTTAACGATTGGCATCTACTGCACAATGTTTCAGCTTGATTACTGATTTACGTTTGTTTGTCGCAGAACAGGTCTTGATTGCTTTAGGAATTTCCTGATGAGGACTGCAGCTGCTAGTCTTAACGTCGATCTGAAACAGTGCAATTTATTTACGCTTTAGTAACGTTTTATTCCAGGATAACAGTAAATAAGCTGTCGCCTGAAGTAAAAAGCAAATTTCGCAGAATTGAAAGGCTCTCTATGAAATACACTAAAATAAATGCTGATTTAACGTTTCTTGAGTACAGAGATACTGTAAATTCTACAGCTCTGGTACGTTTGGAAGGTGTTGCACTAGCTATATCTTCCTTCATTCATCGATGCCTCCAGATTTACATGATATCTTTTCAATACTCTGTAAAATAACAATCAGTGCTGATACCAAGCGTAAAGTACTTTCTTCCTTACGATTTTTGCTGCTGTATTTTTCAAACACAACAGCTAAGGTTAACACTTCTGTCCATAAGAATAGTGGAAGTTTTATACAGGAGCTCATTTTCTTGTCTGTTGATAACAAACTCCATTCGCTTCTTTTCATCCTTGGCAGTTTTCTAAATCGTCGTTCATTGGTCGTCTTATCCTTTGTCTTCGGCAATCTTAGACTTCAACTTCTTCGTTGGTGTAGTCTTCTCCGTTTTCTTCTCCATCTCCAGCTGTTTTCTTCCTCAAGCTCGCGGGTTCGCCCAAGCCCAATCCAGAGGTCAACTCTGCGCAGCTCTGGCACAGCCACAGAGGAGTTCCCCGACATCCAGAACCAAAAGGGACAATTTTATTACAAATCTTAGCTGCTATGGGACGTCTTTATAGCACGATGCTTGTCTCTCTCCTTGTCTTCTGTGGTCTGCTTAGCCAGGACTTGACACGTCGAGGCCCTGCCGCAATCTTTATCTAAATTCTGTGTCTCACTGTTCATTCAGACTTCTCAATTACTTTCCGCTCAATACCTGTGTTCCGGATTCTTTAGAAACTTGAATAGTGTACGTTTTAATTACTGAACTTTTACCTTAAATATCAGGATATTACGGCCGTTATCATTTTTTCGCAATTGTGATACCATTTTCAAAAAACGTTGTTCTTTGTTTGTTGTTCTATGCCGGCCACGTCTCTGACGCAACTACTGTCTGTACGATAATGTGCTCATCCTACATTAATTCCACATTCGCTACACCAACACTGCGACTGCAAATTTCGAATGATCCTGCGCTAGCGACTTTTCACGACGCGCCCTCGGTCGCAGCTCTTACTCTCACTGCCACACCTCCCCTCCCTCTCTCCGGCTCGTCCTTCCTCTGAGGAGGGCCCCCACTGAACAGGGGGCGTCGTCGCCCACACTCCGCGCTATTCTTGCATCTCCCGCCGTCGTCGTGGCAGTGCACAGCACCGCTGCGATCGTGCCTCTGCGCTCGTGCGTCATGCTTCTCATATGAATTCGTATTTCCAATGCTTGGATCAACAGTAACGTCAAGTGGGATAAACTCGATGCAAAGGTTTCCAGAGGCGTGCTGTTAATTGCAGGGGTGTTTGTGATTGGAGTATTTCTGTTGACCAAAATTACCCAAATGTTTTTTAAGTGCTTTTATGGATCGTTGTTTTTTCCTAATTTCATTACCATCAGCACTTTCTTTTGAAATTTTTGTTAATTAGTAATTAAAATACGCTTGCACGATTCTGCAAATGGTTGCGAGAATTTTGATAAAGTTCGAGTAGTTGAGGAGCAAACATACATGTTTGGTGGAAAGATTGCTCAAAAAGCCTGAAAAATTTCTCCATTTTCGCTTAAAGCTCTAGAGTTGCGTTTACCCTCGTCGATCCACCAAACACATTACTACCTCGAGACAAAATTCACCCGCAAGCGCGGTAGGGCTCGTCACTGTGAAAATACCGGGTACGTTTACTTCGAAAGAAATGGACGGAAGACTGTTCAATTACGATCCTAATTTGATTTATTAAAAACTGGATGACTAGGATCTTGATTATCTTAAGTTTGTTTACATATTTTCTTCAACACATGCGATCAGCACTCTTGCTATGGACATCAAACATTGATTCTGCATGGCGTCGTCAGGCTCTTGGCAATCAGGGAGATGAACCTTCAAATGTTCTATTACAAGAGGACAGTATATTTTTTCCTGTTTGTACGTGTCAAGAAAATCTTTATTTACTTACGCTTTATTTGAAGAGGACATGCTACTTCGACACCTAAAATCAAATATACCGGAACTACATTTTAGGTTTCTTTGCCCCAACGGGATCCCATCCGTCCTGTTGAGGAACTGCAAAGAGCAGCTCAAGACACCCCTGGCCACATTGTGGAGGCGTTCAATGGAGACTGGAACTACCCCAGACCTGCTC
>VOMN01089795.1:0-42262 GCA_014899125.1 Orchestia grillus | reverse complement strand
TATGAGGACACTTCTCTAGGTCTCTATAGCGATATCAACACGTCTAGAGAGGTCTTAGGAAGTCTAATAGACTACTTTTTCTGAGTTGGTATGGCATCACCCCTTCTCCCCTCCTCTCCATGTAACAATGTAACATCTCACAACACTATCACTTATTTTAAGTTGGTCAGCTATTTGCTTAGTTTGCTTATGAGTATGCTTGAAAGTGATAATCTGGACAATAGTTTTTTAGCTTTAACTCTATCGCTTTTCCAAAATAAAGCCATAAACTCTCCCAAAGTAGAAAAAAATAGTCACACAATGGGCGTCAGGCTGCAGAACGAAACACAATTCTCTCATAACTGTAGTCAAAACGACACACAGAGCGTGCTGGCTTTCAAAGTTGTCAACTGGACGATGTCTGCCCCTGCTCACCCAAAGTGAACTTTTAAGCAGCACTGCATATAATAGTCTAAGATCCAACTTTTTGAGCAACGTTGTCATGTTGATATCTGCCAAAAACAATGAAGAATATTTTGGAAAAGATCAAAAAGGTTAAACATCAAGATGAAGGTTAAAAGAGTATATGTTACACTTCTAGAAATTGCTTCAAGTAAGTTAGAAATAACTGATGATATCATAAACTAGGTCTACTACAATGTATTGGTATTCCCTGCAGTACCTATTGCATTGAACCTATTCTGTCATGGGTTCATTTACCGAGATGGCAATGGCTTCACGTGTACTCCGAAATTCAAACTGTGCAGAGATTAGTTGATTAACAAAAAATAATCTGAACATTGGAGATAGACAGGCCTAGTTGAAGTTCAGGCTTTAGCTCCATTGCACGTATCTAGGATTGATTAAAGTTAAGAACAAATCGCACAAAAGTTTTGTCCTAAGCAAGTCTCATAGAGCAACTAGAAACTATTTGACATTCATTATCTAAAGTGACTATTTAAAAGAACTTACAAAAAATCATTGCCTGCCAGAACTTAAGAAATTAGAATCAAAAGTAGTATGTAATTTAAGGATTTTTAGTTATAGGAGTAAATAAAGACAACTAATTTTACTCCGGTAGAGTGTTTGATGAGTTGAAGTAAATTTTTTAATTCGAGACTGATTTTTGACATGTTCTAAAATACTATTATTATTGAGCTGTTTGGACAGTCTTACACTGTCTGTAAGTACATTCAGGAATGTTTTAATGTCTTTGAGTCCTGATGCTGTAACCATTGTGCAGGACATGAAGAAATGTAGTTCATATTTTAGTAGGCAAGATTTAGTGTGTCTACTCTTTTGTAGATATGTTTAAAATGTGATATTTATTCTTAGATTTACAAAACTTTTCTTGAAAATTCAACATATAGTACAGCTTCACTAAAATAATACAGTATGTAGCTTCACAACCAGCATCTGTTACTACCGGTGCTGCCATCTATTTACTTCAACTTAACTTTACAGCAAAATGAAATTTTTCGATTGTATTATTTTCCAGTATATGAAATAATGGCATGATGTAGGTAAAGTAATACAGTTGTTAGGAATTCATTTCACTGATAGTGAGTAGAGCACGCCTGAGCTGAATTTAAATATTTAGGGTTAGATCGTGAAGTACCAGAGAGAAATTTTTACTCATCTGTTTGGTACAATTAGTGTTTATATTTCACAATGCAGTATAGCTAATTTTAGCTTATAAATTTGTTCCTCTCTGTACTCTTTGGATGTCTATTTGTAGACATAACATGACAAACGTTTTAAACACCGAAATGAGAAAGCAAAGAGTTGGCTGTTGCTCACAAAAACTAAGTGGTGTAAAAAATTAACATCAGTTTGTTAGGGGTGGCACAGAAAAACGGGATGTTATAAAAACCTTATTAAAAAAGGAAAAATTCAACAAACTAATTTTAGTGACAACAATTGAACCGCTACCACAAGCCATATAAGAAACAGTAATCCAAATTATCAAGGTATAAACATGATCTGTAGATTTCCTATTATGCCACTAATTTCTGTTCTTGTTCCTTCCTTTCAATTTAAACTCTAATAATACGCTCTTGAAACATTTTTTGGTGGCTTTTTCACGTTCTCGGACTCCTTCAGATACTAAAAGTTGCGTGATAGATGTTTTTTGACTTCGTCAATCACGCTAAGAATATTGTGACTTAAATTCTTAAGTGTAGTAAGTACTGCTGCTAGTGAGCGTTCATTAGTCAGTGTATTTGTTTTTCACTGTCGCCTTTCATCATGACATTGAGTTTAATTTTACTACATAGTGAGATATGCTGTATACTTTGACCTGTAAGTCGTACTATGTCCTCGAAGTATGGATTTTTTGCAGCTCTTGGTGTTGGAATTAACCATGATACTCTATGTTTCTATGTTGCTTGTCGGATGCGCTTGAACGACGTCTTACACGCTTCTGTCAGATGAACTGCAAAGCAGCTCTGGAGCGCATCAAGGAGGACAGGCCCATAACCATCAAAGACGACAAAGGCAACACCAGCAAGTGTATCGCCGACATTGTCTCGGTCAGTTCTTTACGGTAACATAAGCATCTCCAGCTGTTTTGTTGACATGTTTTCAAAAGCACTAGACGAGTATATCAGATAATGTGTACAAGATAATAACTTGGAAATGCTTCTTAGTTTTTCAACTAATAGTACTTTTGTTTTGATTTTTTAAATACTCTTTTCCCGAATGAGATGTCATTTAAACTATTCTCCCTCCCTTGAACGAAACAGGAAATAATTAGAAGTTATAGTTCAGAATGAGCTTCAGCTTACAGCGTATGCAGTTCTGGCCTACGAACATCTAAAAGTGTATAAAATTTACTAGAAAACACAGACACTAGACGACTGGAAGCCAGTACTCCGTATGTACATAACGGTCTTATGATCTAACTTTTTTCTAACATTGCCATATTCATGTCTGTTGAAATACTAGACAATATTTTGGAAAAGATGAAAAGATTGAATATAAAAAAAAGGTGAAAAGTGCATTTTGGTATAAGGTTACCCTTGTAGAAAATTCATCAAGTAAATTAGTTAGTTAAATTGACGTCACGAGGGAAGCAAATGATGCACCCTGTGTTCTTGGACATAAGTAGAAAATAAAGTTACGAAGTTGCATTCAGGATGGTTGGTGGGGGCTGCAAATATGGGAACGAACAGTTTTTAGTGTACTATTCTGAGTGTGTCATGATTAGTCAGATTTTCGTGCTAAAATGTGATATTCAGTGGGTTAAAAAAATTAAAGTGAGACTATGAGGTATAGAAGAATTTTTTTTCTGATTCTTGTCCTAAATGTTTTGGGGCCTGGAACGCATTAATATATTTAAGAAGTCAAAAAATCCTTTATTATAGATATTGAAAATGATAAAAATTTGTTGCTCATATGATCTAGTGAAGTGGGGTTAGTGCCTTCTAACTGTAAGAAAATGAAGTACGCGCAGATGATTGTTATTCTCAAGGAGGATAAATAATAATAATTATTATCATTGAGCATGAAACAATGAGGTATTCCCGATTGCTTTTCCTTCCTCACCAGTGTTTCTTGAGGAATTAATACTCAATAGTTGCCCGGATCTTGAGGAATTAATACTCTATGGTTGCCTGGATCTTGAGGAATTAATACTCGATAGTTGCCCGGATCTTCAGCAGTAAAATCTACAGCACCTGCTGCAGGAGAATTCTGTTGCTCTTGTTTTTTTTTTTTTCTCTCGTGGCAAAATTTCAAGACTGGCTTTTCAGTTTCATCTATTCGAAATGCTTGCAAATTTTGATTGCCAGTATGGAGGCCTTTGTGATCCTATACTTTGAGCTTTAGTAGTGACACTTTAATAATATCCTAATGGAGTTTCGATCTATTGAGCAATCACTGCACTTGAATACTGATTGTAACAGAAAAATGATGAATGAATAAAGAAATTTACTGAAGTACGTAGTCATGTTAAAATAAAGGAAACTACGCATGAGCTCATTCCAGAAAGATTAAAACTTTATGCAAGCGTTGTGCTATTAAATTTTTTTATCGCACAGTCTCTACTTAAATCATTTTTACACTTCGTGATAACTCTCGAGTGCGGACTCTTCTCCAACCCTGTACATCGGTATGGGAGCTTATTTATTTATTTTATAACTAGTGTTAGGTCCCGACGGCTTTTGGAATAGTTTAGTCTTATCAGTTTTTATTCACCAAGTGTAAGTCATGTATCTGAGTATTAAGGTATGAAATAGTAGTTTTTATTGAGCTACTCTATGTATTATGAGTTGATACCACTGCTACCGTACATGAAGAACAAAATAACAAGAAGTGCTTGTATCAGCTGCGCTACTGAGCAGTCCTGGTTGGGTTAGAACGGAGCCATAATGTCGTGTCGGAGTTGAGTGACATGGGGACGTCAAAGCAATTCGTCTTCGGTCCCCCTCAATAGGTTGAGAGAGGGGCAGAGTATATGGCTATTTCATGCGTGGTCTGTTAATAATATATTATGTTTTAAACCCTTTAAACAAATTCCTTCTTGTCTTTGTTATTTGAGTTGCTCAGTGCGTCTTATGGTTCACAGATGTTCATCACAACGATGGACAAACTTCGCTTAGGCATCAATGCTAATGATGATCTGCAACCAGACTTGAAGGAGCTGCACGACAGCATGGGAAGACTGTCGCTCATTCCATCTGTGAGTATGATAACCTATCTGCGGTTAGGGAGTCCATGTACTTTTTGTTTCTTTTCCCATAGTTGAAACTGTTGATGTGAATTGCATTAATTCGTGTAGTGATAGCGTGAGCGTATACCTTGTCCTGTCTCTGAGCCTCCTAACATGGGCTGTAGTTCTCGATTAACTGAGGTAGGAATGGTATTGCTCTTTTGAACACATTATTGCCAGAAATTTCAAGTTTTGGGTCTCGCACCTGTCGCAAGACGTACCCAAAATCAGAGACCTGAGGTGGCCACTACAGAACGTTTCCCATGTAGATGAATTACTCACACCTCAAAATGGCATTCTCTATAGTTTGGTCGGTAATACTTTTTGCATCCAAGATAATACTATATTTAGCAGTTTATACTTTATATATTGGAACCTAACAAGGACTACTATAAGAAAGGATATACTGAGCAGATTACGTAGCTCTGCTAGCGAAGGGCATCTCGTAACATTTTTACTTTCATTAAAATTTCACTAATTAGCGACTAAATGTGGCACAATGGTATTAAATGAACGTGCATCTCTAAGTATAGTTTATTATTTATACAGAGGAACTTTTGACAGAGCTCTTATTAACATACCTTCAAAATTTGTCCGTATTTGCATCCGTTATTCGACATCATGTAAGCATTAAAATTTAACTTGAAACTTACACCGGAAAAGAATCACACTAGATCATTCATGAATTGCTCTCCGTAGGTTCAGAAATTAAATGATATCATTCTTCTGTACAACAAAACACGCTAATGAAGACACAAGGTAAACAAATTTTCTATCCAACAAAACTTGAAGAAAGCCTCAGCAAATGATTTATATTTGTTATAAAATGCAGACTCTCGGCTCATGCTGTTTTTTTATACAATCCACCGAAATATTTGAATGTAGAATTAGCTCACGAAATGCCAATTAAGCTGACATGCGAGCCTTTTGATGTTTTAGAAGCTCTCTTTTTTTCGGTTGGAAACATTTATTTACCACAAGTAATTTGCATCAGATACAGGTTTTCAATCAAATGAGGAATGACGAAGAACTGGGATCAGGATATATGTATACCACATGTGGGCCCGAATAAGCCACAAGGCTTCTAGGGTTCTTCTCTTAGATCTTAGTAAGATCCTAGTTGATCTTTCTCTTAGTTGTGGCGTCCACTCAGGAGCACATTTGCTGAGTGTTGTCATGATTTGTCACACTGTGTGTCAATATTATAGAACTTTTCGATAGTAGACAGAGCAACAACCAATCTCTGACGACGTCACACTCTATACCTGGCCTCCTCCCTGAGTGGCAGAGTCTATATCTCACGAAATCCGAAGGATTTAGATGAGCTGTTGTCAGTGAACCTGTGAAAACTTCTTAACGGCTTAATATGGAGTCACTCACTTCAGTATGTATCAGAAGCTTTTCATCGTCATGGGACAAGCATTCTTCGCACTTTTTTTCAACTATCCGGCTACATAGGTTGTACAATTTTCCTCAATGGAAGAGAGTGAGGACACCTCTACATAACCCACTGGAGATGCAGCATCATCCACCAAAATATTAGGGCTGATGCAGCTCATAGTCAATTTAGTTTAATTCTCATTAGTGTTCACAATCGGAGTGAATTTACATTCTTCATATTTCTCTGTTATGAAAATATACACAAAATTATCATCGCTTCTGAAGATTATTAGGTTTTCATATTTTTTATGCAATTCTTTCTCCGGAAGTCAGTCAGTGATGTTATTGTGTCTTTTGTTTAGAAATACATATTTCAGTGGCTGGTCCTCAAGTTTTACCGGGCGAGGTGGTGGCTTTGCTGTTGGTAAATATGAAGTACGAACATTAAAAATGTTTGGTGTAGTTGTAGGTTGGGTGAATCAACCTGGTTATTTCACCATGAGAAGATTTGAAGGACAATGTTTTTTACAAATGAGAAACTTAGAAGGATCTAAAATATATTCTTCACGAGGAGGCACCACGACCAACCACTTCAACCTTTAGATATTTTAAATAAACGGCGCTTGCTTTTATCATTATAATGGCCTTTACAGTTCATAAAACACATTCGTTAGGCATAGTGATTTTATACACACGCTAAAAAAAAATAAAAATAAAAAAAATCCAACAAAGAAACTGAAACATCACTGCAGGTTCGTTCCGTTTGAAGTCCAAATATTGTTTGCTGTGAAATTGAAGGAATGAAATTAGTCCGTACATGAGAAATCTAAGCCATGGATTTCAATTGGCATAAGCTAAGCAATGCTAAGCATACTGCTCATAAAATTACACAAGTTCTTTACGGCGAGTAAATAGAAAACATTGGAAACACGAGACATTCACAAAATCGAGCTCAGAAACCGCTGATGCCACTTCAGTGCCCTTCATTTTGAAAGCGAAACTGTTTGTTTATTGTGAACTTTAGAGAAATGGGAATACCCATACGTGAGAGATCTTAATTACTGACTTAATTCGAGGTAAACTTAGGCATTACTGTTCGTTGTGAATAAAATTACATACGTTATTGATGGTAATAAATCACAGACACTGAAGAGCAAAAAGCAGTGACAACGTCTCGCAATGAAAGCTAGATTGAATTGACCTTCGATAACGAAGGCCAAAATGCGCCGTGCATGTCCTTTCATATAGTTGTCCTTGGGTCCTAATTGTGCGAGATTCGTTTAACTTAAAAGTGCATTCCTGATTCTCAACTCGAACATATCTTTGTTATGAGTGAAATTAATTTTTCACGGTTACATGAGGTCTGTGTTTAATTAATTGTTTTAAACTGAGATGCGCTGTTATCGATAAGATTTATCCCGCAAAAGTTAACACTTAGACTTCGACCTGCGCCATTTATGGTGCACGCGAGCATTTAACCTAACGTAGCCAAAGCTCTAACATTTATGAATTCAAATTTCTAAGTTTTGATGCGATTTTGTTCAATACTCGAAGATACTAGTTATATTAGGAAGATAATTAATAGGGTAATCAAATTTGTGAAAACAAAATTTTTCATTTTTAAATTCATAACGGGAGTATTTGTCGATGTGAAATTTTTCTTGTTTAGAGAATCATGGCCGAAGTTTTGAAGTTATATTTTAGACCGTTCCATTTGTACCAATCAATACTGCTACCATTCTATACAGGGACTGGCGTCCCCAGGGGGGAAACTGTTCGGTACCTCAGCTATAGGTGCATAGGCCTTCGGAAATTCTATTTTTTGTGCCCACTTTGCTTCTTTCAATTTTCATACTTTTGCTATCTCATCGTTTTATTTACTTTCTTTTCAATCTTAACATGTTGTTGCTATGCACAGAGGAGCCCTGTGTCAGCATGAACCTTGTGCATAAATTTCCTGTTCTCCATAGTCCGTACTAAATGGTTATTTCTCTTTGATCTCTGGATCAGATTTCCTGTTCTCCATAGTCCATACTAAATGGCTATTTCCCTTATCTCTGGATCAGATTTCCTGTTCTCCATAATTTATGCTAAATGGCTATTTCTCTTTGCTCTCTGGATCAGATTTCCTGTTCTCCATAATTTATGCTAAATGGCTATTTCTCTTTGCTCTCTGGATCAGATTTCCTGTTCTCCATAATTTATGCTAAATGGCTATTTCTCTTTGCTCTCTGGATCAGATTTCCTGTTCTCCATAATTTATGCTAAATGGCTATTTCTCTTTGCTCTCTGGATCAGATTTCCTGTTCTCCATAATTTATACTGAATGGCTATTTCTCTTTGCTCTCTGGATCAGATTTTTTGTTTTCCATAATTTATACTGAATGGCTATTTCTCTTTGCTCTCTGGATCAGAATTTCTGTTCTCCATAATCCATAATAAATGGTTATTTCTTTTTGCTCTCTGGATAAAATTTCATGTGAATAGAGAGCTTTAAATGAACTAGTAATCTAATCTAATCTAATCTGATCTACTAGCCTAAAAAGTGGACTGATGGTGAGCAGAAATTTTTTGTGTTAAAAAAACATTGCACTGGATACTGTGACTTTCGCTAAGAGAAGTATTGTGCGGTGTTGCAAGCATTATTTAATCTTCAAAATTTCTTTGGTTGTTGGATTACGATAACTGCTTAGCTTTCTGTAAGTACCTTGACTATTCAATCCTTAAGAGCGCCCATCCCGTGCAAATTTAATATCAGATTTTGTAAATTATATTTCGTCGAAATTTGTAGGAGAAATTAACCATCCTCAATTTTTTCGTTTTTGCATTCAATAGGAGAAATAACTTTGCTTCTTGCATTGGAAGACAGTTTTTTGTGTCAAAGATTGATTCTTGGATTAACGTTCGTAATGTCAGAAAATTAAGTGTTGAGTGCAGCCTAGGGAGACAGTATCCCAGGAGAACTCCTGCGCTCTAAATGTTGAACTGTAATCAATGAACGCCATTACGTTCAAACGTTTATTTTCGAATGCACCATATTTGCTGTTGAAAGGTAATGGAAAATTTCTGTTACGTGTCAATGTTTGAGAGTAGACAGTGATAACGAAGCCAAGGGAGTGAGGCAATTTCTGACCGCATTAATTCTATTGACATGCATGATATTGTAAAGTTATTAGCTATCTAAAGATTAGAAAACAAATGGTTACAATGAAGTTGATCGCTTGCAACTGGGCAAAGAGCATAATTGCTACTGCAAATTTAATAAGACAAATACTGTAAAGTGGATGAAGGTGCTGTTCAAATCTTTTGGATCGCCTTGCCTTGATAATTTCTGTTCCCTTACAGGACTTTGAAGGCCGTGAGAAGGTGGGTGAGTGGGTGATGAGGATGGAAAGCATGACGGCGGACCAAACATTATCGGAGAGCGAAGTCAGGCAACTGATCTTTGAATTAGACAGCGCCTACAACGCCTTCAACAGACTTCTACAGCACACTTAGTTTTCTTAATGTGTAGTATTTTGTCATTTTCATGTGATTTTATGTGGTATTTTTCCTAATGCTTGATAATGTTAGATTTTTCTTTATCCAAAGTAAAAATGTTTTTTAAATTTTAGCCTTGATCACAAACGAGAAAAAATTGTTTTTGTTTTCTTGTAGTTACCGTTCGGGTGTACTTGGGGCATTAAAAAAATACGCGGAATTTTGTATTCTTTCTTAATTTTTCTATACAATGGATCAATTTTTCAACATAACCTCCGTCAAGATCGATGCACATCTCCAGGTGGTGCTTGGTGCTTCCATCCTTTTGGGCCATTTTTAATAAATCTACAGACCCCTTTATGAGCCATGTTTTTACTACGTGTTTTGCTTCATCAGTGCTATTAAAGTGGACATTTTTCAACTGCTATTTGAGTTTTGGGAATAGAAAAAGTTAGCTGGGTCTAGGTCTGGGCTATAAGGTGGGTGTGGCAGCAATTACCATTGAAATTATTTCTAAAGTTTTTGTAACGCGCGAAGATTGCGGTGGGGCGTTGTGATGGTAGAGGATTCCAAGATGGAGCTTTCCTGGACGCTTTTTAGTTAATTCTGCTCTCAATTTCCTCAAAATTCTACATAACAGGCTCTTGTGACAGATTTTCGAACTTCTAAAAAGTCTACAAGTACGAGCGTGCTTTATCTTGTTGACACTCGGGTCATGGGAACATTCTGCGTGTTTTTTGAATTACCCTCGTATCTCACAAACTTATGTCTATTGAGATTAAGACGCGGTTATAGGCCGGTGCTGCACTCACTGTTTCTTGCAGTAGTTTATATATATCAAATTGGTTCCTGATCGACTTGGGCTCTCTTTAGTTATTTTGAGCTCGTTTTGGATTCTGATTTCTCCGTCTTACCCTTCCCCCAAGAATGAGTTGAACAGTTTTTTTGCCTTATTTGTATTTTTTATATTTGAACGAGTAAGCTCGTTAGAGCTTCGATTTATTAAAAATGCTAGTATTAGTTTACTCGCCTTTCTTCCTCTAACGGTATGTACTTGGAGAAGTTTCGGCCGTCACGCTGAGGCCACACTGGGGTGCCGCGGCTTAAACAACACTCTCGAGTGTACTCATACTTCTAACAAGGGGAAAAAGTTGGCCAAAAATTAATGTTTTCGTCGTTTAATGGAATATTTGTTTTTTGCGGATCGTTCTCTAGGTTTCTCCATACGCATATTTTATCGTTTCTAAAATTCACAAATAAATTAAATGTATCGTGAGTCGTTTCCGATGATTTTGTCGTTCCTTAGAAACATGTATAAGTTTAATAGAATAATTGTATCTATTTACTGAGTAACGTAATATTAGAGTAATACATACCCAACATGTAAAAATTCATACTCGGCTGTTGTGTTATTTCACCAAAAGTATTTCAGGAAGTTAAAATGTTTGCTATTACGTGCAAAATGTTATTTTTATTCAACTCTGTTGAGCCATTACTGGTACGAAATTATCTAATACCCAATTTAGGTCCTCTGCCAAAGCATCTTGGATACTCTACAATTTTGGCCGCCCTAACGCAGATATCGCCGCCAGATACTTGATAGTTAACACAATCTAGGGAGCAGCGCAAAAGTTAACTGGGGGTAATGAGCAACTTACCGCCTCGAGTAGAGCGCACGTCACACGCTGCAGTGCTTTGGCCGCCGACTGCACCGAGGCCTGCACCTTCACCTGTCCGCCTTTGTGCCTCAGCTGCGCCTGGACGCTTCTTCCCTGCCTGGACCCGCTAGCAAATGCCTTGAATTTGCGATCAGGGCTGCTATTAAAGAGGCGTCTTGTCGAGAACAGCGTGATTAACAACATTCTCTTTAGAAATAAGTGATAGCTACCTAATGACAGTGACTGTATTTGAGTTTTTCTTCAAGCACAAAACTTATCTCCACAATTTCTTTTTCGACGAACAGCGTTTTTCGCTTCAATCATTGTCGTTCTAGTGTTATTACGATTAGTAGTAGTAAAAGTGGTTGTTTAGACTGCAGCGCTTCAGTGACTCAGACTTTGTAGCATCCAAAGACCAAAGGAGAAGGGACCATTTACGTAGTCTACACTGTAGAAAAGGGGTGTCTGTAAACAAGGTGTGTTTCCAAACAAAATCCCCTCCGCACCGAAGAAGCAAGAAGAGGAAGAAAAGACAAAGAGAGGGCAAAGGTGTGAAAATTGAAGAAAGTGAAGTGGGCGCGAAAGACAGAAGTCCTAAAGGCTTATCTGTAGCCGAGGTAACTTGACAGTACTTCTTCATCCTAGGTACGTGTACTCGTGTCCAACTACCAAGTATAACGATTATTTTATCCGAGGGTCATGTTGTAAACAGTATCTTTTTTCTACTCAATCGCGGAAGCGCCTCACCTGATTTTCGCTTACGATTTAGACTTTTCACGTTCTCGTAAAGTGTGAATTCTCGAGGACAAGTCCCGTCAGACGCACTGCTCTTGATGTTTTTTAAAGTTGCTGTTTGCGCAAAAATATATGCAAAATGCATATCGGTATCTTTTGTTCCTTTAAAGTTACGTACAATGAAGTGCATACTTAGCAGTCGTGCGTCTTTTGCAGTTTAAAGATGAAGCTAGGTAAGCCACATTAGTTTCTTGTGAGCAATGTAGATGCATGAAATTTGTGCAATTATCCCTCATACTTCGATATCAAATAATAATTTGATATCGAAGATATCAAATTATTACTCCTCAAATAAAAAGCAGTCATTGACGCCTTGATAATAATTTGATATCTTCGATATCAAATTATTATCAAGGCGTCAATGACTGCTTTTATGTCATACCATTGATGACGTTCTTGATAGGGAATCTTCCATTCAAGTTTCACTTTTAATGCTCACTTCTGAATTGTTCGTGTGTCTAGGACTGTGCATCCCAGTCTACTAGTGAACTGGTGATCATTCCAACCGTGAATTAATTTTTAAATACTTGGCTTAATTTATTAAAATAAGAAAGCTTATACAAATGTTCGTTAATTATGAAATATTTTAACTTTATACCCAATTTACTCTCAAACAATATAAAAACATTACTTGACTAGTGGTAGAGTTGGCTAAGATACGATTTTTTCTGTTTAAACGCTAGATTAGCAAGTATTGCCGAGGGAGACAATCGCAAGTTCTGCTTCAATGGCCCTATTTTCTTTCTTTTTGTGAAGACTTGTGCTCTTTGCCTCTAACAGTAGTATTCCGGATGCTGCATGTCTACCTAATTGTTTGTCAAAGCCATCAGAATATCCGTGGTAGTGTAAAAGCAACTATATTCTTGGAATTTTGGTTTCCGAAGAGCTCTGAATCACCATGGTGACGGAACTGCATGCAGCGTGGTAGTTGAAATGCTACTTTTCAGGTGGATTATAATAAACTCATTTTACGACAGCTTCGCCTAGATGCTATTTAGCTGTCTCTCTAGCGTTTCTGCTAGAGGTACTTCTTCATGCTACGCAAAACTTGTTCAGTTGGTCCACTTCAAATAAGTTTCCTGTTATCCATGTTAACGATCTTCACAAATTTCCGAATACATTAATTTCCTTCACGAGTTCTAGTACCGTGACCATTGGTCCCCCCATCTTTCAGTAAGATACTGACCGGGCTTCCGGCATTCCGGCAAAGGATCTTTTCTCGTAGTTGTCTCAGAGCGGGACATTCTTCGGTAATATGTTTTGCAATCAGAATTGCTTCGTCACACCATCCGCCCATGGGTCTCTAGCCAAGTGCGTCGGGATCACACAGGTAGCTGTGAGTAAACTTGTGTGCTTCAACTGTAGCCTATTGACCTCCTCCTGACGGCTGCATGTGTACTTATTCACCTTTCATTTTCAAAGATAGGTTTTCATTTCTTTGAAGTCTCCCTGTTCTTGTTGCCAGTCCTGATTCCGTATTTCGTATGTCATAAACAGGAACTAATCTTTGTACGGGATTAGCACAAACTCGGGTGGTCTCACTGATGCTGCGCGTCAGCTGCTTGATCAGCAAGTTTGTTCCTGCTTAAGCCTACGTGGGCTGGGACCAAGCTGATGGTTATATTTTTGCCTCACGAGATCACTTGATGCATTTCCTGGCTTATCCTGTTAAATAATTGATTTTCTTCCGAAATGGTTACAGATCGATTGTATGGAGCACATTGAATTGCTAAATATTACAAAAATTTTGAAGTTCGTTTCTTTTATTATATTGATTGCGAGTTTGATGGCATATATCTGTCATGGTGCTTGGCTTGTGAATAACGGTAGCGAGATCCTCTTCACTGTTTTCCATCACGGCTGCCACCCCGACCCCAGTTCGGGATTTCGAGCCGTCTGTGAAAATCATTTTACAGTTTCTGTAGCAGCTCATTAGCTCCGTGCACTGATCTCAACAGTGCTGGGGTTACCTTATATTTTCCGAGATTCGCCATGCTTTGATCGATGTTCGGTCATTGTAGCATCCATGCGAATGTTGTGGGGGTGAAACGGGGGCTTGCTGCGTTGGGATGTTGTACTGATTTATGACTGAGTTTCTGAATGTCTACGAAAGACGTTCACATTTAAGAATAGTTCTACTTCAGTGTTATTAATACAACGGTAGGCGGGGTTGAGAAACTGACATTTGTGTTTGAAGTAGTGGCGAAGAGAATATTTTTTCTACATATTCAGCTATACAGAAAAACGTTGCATTGCTACATCGAGAATGAATGTGTTACGGGTTCTTTGCTTTACCGACTAATAACACTTAATAGTCAAGACCACCATGTAGTGAATTTGAATGACAATTGAAAGAATGTGATCATGTCTGTGCTTAGTTGACACATAATTTGCAAGTTATTTAATTCTATGCAGGGCGTTTCACGAAAAAAATGTTGGGATTGTTAAATAATTATTTCTCATTAAATACTGATCGTAGACTAATTAGTCTCATTTTAACCCCTTAACGTATTATCCCGAGAGATCACGTGGATGTTATATTCACACGGTCACTGTCGGTAACACCGACCGTGTGAATGTACCGCTGGCCTTCTCGGGGTAATAAGTTAAGTGGTTAACGCGTGAAATATCTATTCGTAACGAATTTTTTTACTCGTCATGATAGTTAAGGATCAGTTAGGCAAAATGTCAAATTGCTTTTCATTGCTCGTTGCGCGAGTGGGTTTTTGAAAGCGTAATCACTAATTTAATTTGCTTGAATGGAGCTGAATATCAAAATAGACAAAAATAAACAACGGGTTTTTCAGTAGGAAAACATTCAATTTCAATAACCCAATTATTAATTCCAGTCTCTATTAGTTCGTTTACACCAACCGATGCCCACCGTTGCTTGAGAGGCATGTAGCATCGTTTTCCGAATCTTTCACGGTTTTTTATAAGCTCGTTAACATTGGGAATTATACGCTCACGTAAACCTTGCCATTCATTTGGAAGGGTTTCATAAACTTCACTTTTCAAATAATCCCGGAGAAAGAAATCACATAGGGTCAAGTCAAGACTCAGTGGTAGCCACTCTACCCTAGCCTAACTCCAACGACACGTGCTCCAACTCCAGACCTCAGGCGACTTCTTTCTCTCAGGTTATTTGAAAAATTAAGTTTATGAAACACCTCCAATTCACTCGAGATTTACGAAAGGGTATCACCTACAATGTTAACGAACATAAGGATGCGAGAAATGAGACCGATGCCAAAAGTATCTCGCAAGCAACGGTGGCCACTGGTTGGAATGAATTAACTAATAGGGACTGGAATTGAACATTGTATTGTTGAAATAATCGTTTTACTTTAAAAAAAAACTTTTTTGCCTGTTTTAATGTTCGGCTATATTCAAGCAAATGAAGTTTGTGATTATACTTTTAAAAACCCCGCTCGTGCTAGTAAGCAAAATACTTAATCTTACTTTTTGCATTACAGTTCCTATAATAATAATATGACTAAAACAATTCAATTCGTAAGAGTAAACATTTCGTGCTTTAAAATGAGAAAAAATTACTGTATCTACGATTAATATTTAACAAGTATTAAATGCTTTAAAATTTCAACATTTTTTGCGAAACACCCTGTATTTTTCCCTTGATGAGTATCGCATAAGCATATCATGTATTTTGTTTCAAGTATTAATCCCGTCAGTACGGCGTTCACGAAGGAAGTATTAACCTGGAGTGTTATTTTAGGTGAAACAAAATCGATTACCTGTGTAACAATACATTATTCTGTAGTAAAACTTTCGCAAATCTATTCGTAAACAATAGTGGTGAATGCATCAAGGATGGTGGTCGATTTATTCAGATATTGTACAAGAAATTAACATTAAATGTACTCTGTGTAATTCCAGAAGAAGAATTTGATTACATTGACATAAGTCACCAGCACACCCCATTTCCAGCAAGCCTGATCTACCAACACAACGTACTTGACCTAACCTTAGTTCACATACTTGACTTACATCGCAAGCGTGAAAACACTTAATCCACTGATGGCTGAACACCTTTTACACGATGCAATACTTTAAACTCTCCAACAAGTTTCGTTCGGTTGTCTTCGATGTTGAATTTTTAAATAATCATTGTCCTTCAATAAATGGATGTCGGATACAATTGAAAATAAATACCAATCCAGATCGGTATAATAAGATTAAAAATGAGAAGTATTGGCAGGACATGTACGCTGGTCGAGTAAAGTAAATTAATCTTTGTAGGGTCTCGACGTAAGAAGAAAGAGAATGAATACTGTAAAGTTAAAAAGTAGTCAAGCAGGGCGTACATCAGGCAGTTGTATGACCAAAGAACAAAACTATCAAGTTAATGGAACTGCAGAACAAGTATCAAATTATTACAAATAACCCAGAAATATCAATGGCGGATGCATGGTCATTACACTCGTAGTTTCACGGGACTCAGTTGGAGGCCTTCGCTCGCATCCAGTCTTACTTCTTGCTGCTGGGTGCAAGAGTAATTTTATCCAATTCTTTAGTTTGTTGCGGCTCGAACGGAGCAGCAAGAACTGCTGGCCTCAGTCGCCTCTCAAGTTAGGCCTGTGTTCACGGATTTGTGGAGATGATCATCTGTTCTATGAATCATCTATAGGGGTAAACTGCCAAGGTGTCTCATTAAATCAATACGTACAAAAAAAAAATCAAATAAAACGTCTACTTAGAACAATAAGTAGCACAGAATTTGGCGGCTACAGTTCAGCTAAAAAACAATTGCTAAATAAATTAAACATGGGAGTCGAGCAAGAAGAGTCTCTAAATTACATTCACTTCACTGCACTTTCAGGCATATGGCAATTAATTCAATAGTTTAAGCTTATATCATGATTCCACAACAAATTACAGGGAAATTACGATGCTAAAGTGTAGGTGTCCTTATGAGCAAAACAAACCAAGAGGCAATAACCAGATTGCATATTTTAATATTTTTGTGAAGATTTGTCGGACTGGATTAAAACAACCTTGGATACAACACAAGATGAAATCAGGAGTCCTAACCAGACGTTGAGAACCAGTGACCAGTCAGGGCACTCGATATTTTTTTTTTCAATCACATTTTACGGTCAATGAAAACAAAACACACTCTTTCAAATTATTAACATATCGCAATAATTACCCGCGAATGCTTCTATGCTAAATTAATAACCAAACAGTCGCCACCTACGTTGACGTCCAAATTCACTTCAGAATGAAGTCGCGCGTTTAAAATGTTTCATCTATTGAAATTTATCATTCAGAGGTCTCTTGAATAATTTTTGTAGCTGCATTTTTACAAGACAAGAGTTGGAAATTGGCCGCTTCACTTGAAATATGCTCATAGTTTCCCTACGACGCACATGAGGTACACTTGAAGAAATAAACACGCCAGTCATGCTGGTCTCAAGGAGGAACTTCGATAGAATTTTTCTAAGCTTTTTTGACGTATTTACAAAGTAAAATTTACACACGCCAGGTACGCGGTCACGATTATTTATATTTGCTGAGCAGAGGGTTAGATTAGAAGTCATTCATTCTGGCATTTTTCCCATGTCCGAAAGTTAACCACAAATGGAGCTTATGTATTACTCCTAATGGAGGGAGCAGCTTCTCAGGCCTTATGCTTCCGGTCTGGCAGTAGCTCATATAAAATGATAAGCCAAAACGTGCCTTGTGATCGTGACATGCTTGTGAATCAATTAAGAAGCTCCACACTTTTGTGCCTCTATCCAAGCCACGGCACCGTCAGCAACCACGGTTAGGACACCAATGACAACTTAAATTATCGTACCCGAGGTAAACATCCGAAATGTCGAAGCACTGTAGTTTGCTACACTCAAACAATAACTCATAAAAATAGTAAAACCGAAGTAGCACTCTATCGTGAATTAGTTCTTAAATTAAGGTAAAAATAAAACTAACTATGACCTGCAGTCACGTTGTCAAAGGGAGAGAATGAACGAACACTGTAGCGAATGGGCAAGAAAGGCTCCTAACAAAACGGCTGAGTGGCAGGCCTATATGACCACAGACTAAAAAGAATAAGAACACACATGGGGCCCTGAGTACTCAACGCAGTGTTGCTCGGGTTTTGCAGAAATGCTTCTTATTCAAGGAATCTGCCGCTGATTGACTGATGCAGCACGTATGAAGCAGCGTCCGCTATCGGGCAAAGCTCCTCAGCTTGCATACCAAGCACGTCACCAAAATGCGTGAAATGTAAAACCGTTGGAAGAGTTTCGAACGCGCGCTAGAGTACCACTCATCGCCCACTCTCCTCAACAGCAAGAAGCGAGCTTTATGATAAAAGTGAACTTGCTCCCTGTTGCGAAACAGGAATATGATCTACCAAACGAACAGTAAATAGCCCTTGCCTTGGTTTGATGGTTCTGATTTCACATTGTATTAACTCACCCGCGTTTATTTACTACTATCTACATAGCGCCCACCACTAGTTAAAGGATGTTTGTCCGACACTTTCTCTTCGTATTTCATGCCAAGATGAGGCTTGTGTCTATTTCACCTCTATAGACAAATTGAACTTCAATATTAATAAATGATTAGGGGAGCAATTCGAATTGCAGTAAGATACGTCGGTAGAGTACTTCCCACTTTCCGAGTTATTAAATGTTTCAAATTTATGAAAAGAACTTTGTCTCCAGACAAACCTAAAACTATTCCAGAATAAAATTAAATAATAAATTCAAGATATGCAAGCACCAACATATAGGGAGGCACACAAATTAGAAGAATGTCTAGTTTTTCCCAACTGTCAACAACAACCGGAGTGATTCCCGAGCATAACTTCAAAAGTACACCTAATTTATAAGTAGGATGTTACCTTCGCTTCTGGGGCACTGAAATCAAGAATTGATGCAGCACTTATTTTTCTGCCCATCTGCAAAGTGATATCTTGATGCGAAAATATAAACTAACAAATCACACTACAGAATCGTCACCTGACCCGTCCCAACAGTAACAGTTATGCGGGCTGCGAACTGGTTGCGAAAGAGTTTTTCTACCGACAAAATACAATGAGCAAAATCAGTTTAGAAGCGTTTTCCTCCTCCGAGTCGTGATTTGATGTTTCGTGCTCGAGGAGCGTGAACTTCGGAGCGCATGCCACCCAGCCCTCCTCTCTCCAAGCTGCTCGTCACACGGGAACGCTTGGCCGGGCGCTCTGGCCCCCAGTCCCGGTCCCCGACGGTAAACTCTCGTTCCCTGGTGGACAATATGGAGTGAGTGAATGGCTTCCAGCTGTAACGGTGTAACATCATATCTCATAGAACGAACAACGCAATTACCTAAGAAATAGTTGAGCGTTTAAATCAGAGAGATAAAATCTACCTACCAATGAAAAATAACAAATAAATTAAATTTAACATGACCGTGCCTTCAAATATCTTTAGTTTCAAATATTTGTCATATTGAAACATAAAATACGACACTATTAAACTTTGCAATTCTTTGATGCGAAATTTAATAACGTTAACACAAAAAATAAAAAAATTTATTCATAGCTGCAGGCGTACTTCTACCAAAATTTTAGCAGGTGCTACTCTCGACCAATTTTCTGCAGTAACTGCTGCTACGCAAAATAGCCAAGTTCTAAACGATAGCATTGAGTATCTTCCCAATAGAATACGTTTACCGGTTTTGTCGCACACAACAACTATGCTAGACATCATTTAAATAATGTTTCAGTCAAAACTTGGTTGAACAAAATTTCACCCGAAAATTTAGTTCTTCTTCATTTAAAATACCTGAATTTGTTAACGGCTGTACGTGGCGGCGGGACGTCGCCTCCTCCCAGCCTCGAGAAGATGCTTTTAGACTTCCTCGGAGGCCCTTCTGGAGCGTCGCGCCCGCGCGGGTCCCACTGGGCGCCATCGCTGACGGGCTTGTGTCGCTTCGGTTTCACCTTCCTTCTCTTCTCCTCGACATCAGCGTACATCTTCATGCGAGGGGACTGGAAACGTAACGCAAATCTCAAAAATTACGCTTATGCCAAACACCCACGGCTACGATGTTCAACAGGCTTCGATTGTGGTATGCCCAGCACACTAACAACTCAACCGGTAATTATAAATAAATATACCAACAAAACAACTGCAAACTACACAAACATGATAAAATTGAATAAACACCCATAAAAACCGTTTACTTTATTAAATAAGTAATTTATACAAATGAAATGATCATAAATAGTCGCAATGTGAATAACTAATACTTGGTTGACTTCTCCTTTGCTCTTTTTAGTGCAATGATCCTTCTTTGCACGCTGGTGTATGAATTACGAATCAGACGCTTATTGATGTATATATGTAGACATGTTTGTAGCAAGCTATATTCTAGGCTAATTATATCCAATCCCTGTCCCTGTGAGACGTTGTGCGCATCATTCCAAACGTAGGCAGCGACCACAAGCACCGATTAGAGAGGGTAACTGCATTTTTAACTCTCCCCACACAGAGTTAATCAAGCAACGTCGAGTGCGGAGTGCAAGTGCATAATTTAGAGACGGTACTAACAAGCAACGGCCACATACCGAATATGCACGATGATGTGGCACAAAATGCTTGGCATAGCTGCATAGACTGGGGAATAAATGGGGCAGTGGCAGAAAGTAGAGTCAGAGTGAGAGGGAAAGAGTTAAAGTTTGGATAGCCATTAAAAGCAGAGCGTTAGGCTGAAACTGTTGAGCTTTGTTCGGGACTAGTAGCACATCCGAGAGCTAAAACTAGATGGAATTTTAACACTTGATCAAACTAATTACTCAATTGTATTTAAATTAACCTCTATTAATATAGCACTTGCTTTGTCCGTCATTAAATATTGCGAATAACTCGCCTAAAGCAACCACCTTTGCAGACAGTCAATCCTTTAAGTTGCTAGAGAGCCGATTGTTCGTTTGTTCGATAAAGAGCGCTCTGCCTGGGTCATCTTCCACTACTTACTGTTGGCTAAGTTCGTACAGAACTGGAGAAAAATTGGGGTAGCAGTTTCATTCTTTGATGTTTGCAGAATAACTTTATCGGGTATTGTTTTCCTTCGTGTTCTCTGACAATCCTAAAGTGAATAGCTATATATTTATTCTGTAAGTCCGCAGAACGCAAAAGGGCGCGAATTTGTCGAGTCACGGATTTGTTGTTTGAGAATTATACATTATGCTCTATCCTCTTGAGGGATTTCTTGCCATGTTTCATGCAATAACCCTAAAGTTCAAGCTTCGAAGATGGTCTCCTCTTTTTTTGCCAAGTTTTCTTTCTAATATACTCCAGAGAAGTTTAGTATGGTTCATATTCGGGGACAGACTTGACCGTAGAAGTTTCTTGATCCAACTTTGACATATATATCAGTGTGACATGGAGCATCATCTTCCATAAATAGGAAGTCAACTTTACTCAATCTACCGCATAAAAATATCGAAAGGAGCCCTTCCTTTAATATAGAAATACATTTGGCTGAATTAGTGTTTCCTTCCCACTACACACGCTCTGATCGACCATCACTCGAAATTGTACCCCATACCATTACTGACAAGCCCTCTTGTTTCACTGTTAGCTGCTGTCTTTTCAAATCAAACTCTTGATTATAGAGTCTCCATCTCCATACCTATACTCTTCCATTGTCAGAAAATAATGCAAATCACGTCATGACTCAGAAAATGACAGTGCTCCAAAAAAACACAGGTCTCTCTACCATCTCATGAGCCCAATCATTTCGGCACTTAATATTGGCTGGACGAAGAAATGGTTTCCTTCTTTAAGGTCTACCATAGTAGCTCAGCTTATGGAGATAACAGCTGTTCTGGGATTGACATCAGCTTTTGTTGCTACGTGAGAGACCTTGCAACGTGGCCCCTGTTCGACATTACTTTGGACGAGACGCAAGGTTCTTTCAGAAGGCCCGGAACGACCTGAATGAGATTTTGTGCTCGCCTTGTCTTCTCTGGTGAATTGCACAATCACTCTAATAACAGTAGAAAGTGGTATTGAAAAACTTTCAGATATTATGCGTTAACTAACACCACTTTCATGTTGACCCACGATCCGACCTCACTGAAATTCGGATAGGTTTAATACTCCTTTGGTATCTGGCATGCTTTACTACTCTTGTATGTATTCTGAAACAAGAAATATAGATAAATCTATACATTAATACGCTTGTACCTACCTCGTTCCGTCACGCTTCGCCACTTGTCGAATGAAATTTCAGGTCCCGAGCGAAATATCCTGCATACGGGTTGCATGTTTTGCTGTAAAAAGCCAGTCTTCGCGGCACATTTTCAGTTTCCTTAATAGAGTTCAGACTACTCGCATCATGGAATCATAGAGAAGAAAATTGCTTCCAAGACCGAACTATCTTTGCCCTTAACCCTTAACCTCTGTCCAACACTTGAGAGGGCCGTTTCTCATGGGCTGGTTTATCCAAAGTTTATTTATCTAAATTTCCGTGAAATTTTCACGCGTCCTGCTAATATATCATTTTTATTAACGTGAAGTGACATTAAGCATGAAATACGAGCAGAGATGCATTCTTATTGGTGTCTATTCAATTATTTCATGTCTGTGTACAAGAAGACCTTCACGCACTAACTTCAGCATTGTTTGAGCGCTTTGCAAGTAATAATTGGCAATTTTAAACTATACGTATAAGTACTGATAGTCGCTATCCTTTTAAATAAGTCACGTTTTTTGATTTGGAGTAACAAAATTTAGACATACGCAGCACCGCAAGTCAGAATTACACTCTTAAATTTGATTCGAACCAAAAGTTGCGAATAAGTTTTGCTTTGTTAAAAGCTAAGTCAATTGACCAGATTTTGAATCACTGTGAACATAATGGAACTCTGATTTTTAACAGCGTCTCTACCTACATCAAACAAGAAATACGGAACTCTTTCTTTTAACACTTTCCCTGCACCGTGCGCCCCCGGTGGCTCATTTTAGCCGTAGAAACTAAGCCTCGTCGCAGGGTAAGACTTTAACGCAAGCAGCTACAATTGCATTCAATCGCGCACATAGCATACCAAATTGAAAGGCGCAGAAGTAACTGACCTTTTTAATTTGGATACCAAATTTCAACAGGACGCCTTCCAATTTGATATACAGTTTTTAATATTTACTTCAAAAATAGAATATTCATGTAGGATTTACATGGGTGCGGTCTTTTTTGATCATCCTGTAAAATGTTAATTGTACGACATCTATAATGAGTAAGGCCGTCGCGTATATATTTATTCGAGTATAATAGACAGGGCTGAATTTTAGGACTACGTAATACTGAAAGAGTGACACCAAGCCTATGAACAAATAAATAAATACATACACGACGGCCTTTCCTATTATTAGATAAATTATAAGGTCTTGGGGTTTATTTCACATGTTATAACTTCGTATATTGATTAGTCGTATACGAAAAATATCTTACTCTCATTTTAGTGTTCCACGAAACAACGTCATCGCTAGCATCGGTCTCAGATGACCCATCGTCCTCTTCATCAGATCTCTGGCGGTCATCGCCCCCCGAGTCCGGATAGCGATGGTGGTCCGCAATCCGGCGATGGTAGTCGGGTGCATAACGAGGGAAGCCGCCGTCGCGACGATTACGTCGCGCTCCGTCGTAACCAGAGTCATCGTCAAGGTCTCGCTTTCGTTTCTGTCCCGTAGTACCAGCTGAAACGATTAAACGTTACCGCAGACTGGATTATAAAAATATTGAATAGGGAAATTAGCCGTCAGATACACACAACTAGCCTGCTAAAAATGCTTCAGTCATGACTCCAACGTAAAATTGACGAATGATGCGAGAAAAATGTAATCAGACATAGTAAATTAATAGCACAACACTCCCGTACCCTTCTCCACAAGAAGAAACAATCGGACGGATATGAAAGATCTATACAAGTAGAAATCTGAAACGAATAATGATTTGTCCAAAATGGAATAAAGTATAAACATTCCACAAAGTGAATCTAACTAATGATAACAAGGACAATTAAAAAACATTTAATACTATTAATATCCTACATAACGAAAAAAACTACACCATGAAAAACAATGACAACTCTACCATGCTAAGTGCCAAACAGGTGGACGGCAATTCATCTTAGACAATAAGTTCTAACACGCACGCATTTCAGTTTCAGGACAAGATCATGTCCCTCGAGCTCCGATCTCGTACACATCACGTGTCTTCCCCATACTTAAACATGACGACACATTATATGCTGTTAATAACAGTACAATTACTTACACTAGCTCAGACACCCCAGCACATGTTCATCACGAAGTCAGCGAGTCTAATCCCAAAACAAGATCCAAGGTTGCTTTGGTTCAATTTAGTAAGAAATTATAATACATAAAAAACCCTCAAGTCTTACAGAATAGCTGTTCTCTCAGGTTGTCTCCGTTTTCCAGTAACTCTTACTGCAACCTTCATGCACAAAGTCAGGCAACAATTATCATTAAAACATGCTCTACCCCTTCACTACAGTGGTCGGCAGGTCAAAGCAATCAGGGTCACGAGTTTCTCTCTACCTGTTTTCTTCCTTTTTATACAACAACGCGAGAGACAATCACTTAACCTCTGAACGCTCTCCGAAGCCCGCACCCCACTTTTCTAGAACGAGGGACTACACAATTTTGAGGGCATAAAAATGAGTAACAACCGATGCCGTGCTCACCTTTCCTGTGGTTCATCAGTAGAGCCTGATAGTCCAGGCAAGTGGTCTCCTTCTTGCCCCAGTTTTGCGCCAGGCTACCCCAGGGGTTCTTCGAATCTTCAGGCTGAACTCCAGGATCATCAAGATCTCTGAAACCGATACACTGTACTTTACGCTAACAGCTACTACCATATTATGTAAGAATCAAAGTTCTTTAGGACTTGGATACTTCACCGACTAGATTCCACATAGTATACTTCAAGCTCATACGGTAATTAAGCATGAGCTTAATTACAGTATACTCGTTAACAGCTATTTGAAAGAACAAGAAAATTTACACATTATATCAAGTTAAACAAGACATGCGCAACTAGCTGCAAACTCAAGAGCATACATACGCTAAACATATTTTCTTTGAATTTTCTATTTTAAAATATTTGCGTTTACACCAAAAATTCTCGAAATTAATTCGCAATCACTACCATACCATGATATTAACCATTTTGGAGTCCTAGCTTGTATTATTATTTTTTTTAAATAAACGGAAAAGACATCAAATCTGTTTAGTTTGATAGCTTGACTGTCAACTAGAGAAGTATATTTTTTCACAGTAAAAACCAATAAACCTGTGTAAGAAATCTCATTAACAGTGCCTATAAGTTTGTGACAAGAAATAGTTACTTGCGTACTAATAAACGATAGGAAGCCGCACTATGGATTATCCCTCCCCCACATAGAGTATCCTATTCGTGTTCCAAAATTTCACTGAGCTAATTTCTATCATTCATTAAAAAAATTGACAACACACAACATGTACACAATACACAACGTAGCTATGACTGGCCAAACTCTGCACACAGCTCTCTCGTCAGAGGTCAGGGTGCAAAAATGCCCTACTCTTCAAAGCATTCGAGAGGAGAGGTACTCTGGAAAACTTACTATTACATCCCTTCTTTCATCTTTCTATGCCTTGTTTCTGCCAGAAATCCAAAAATAAGCCATAATAGAGACCCCAACCGCTTTAACTCGTTCATTTGACCAGATCACAAAATAGTGTACCTTCTAGTACACTTACACCTTGAGAATAAACAAAATGGGACCAGGTCAGACCACGACTGCGTCCAATATTACACTATGAAGCGCACATTCTATTAATAAAAAGTACATTGCATGTGCAATCTTGCATTTCTATCAGACCTTCCTTTCGTCTAGCGCTCCTTTGCACACATCTTTAGTAACCTACACCGACTTACAAGCACTCATAAAAACCACACCTGCCAATGTTAATTAATAAACACAGGGCTCCACACCGGCCAAGGTCGACGTGTATTAGGTGTTACCAAATTCCACAAAGCCATTTTAGAAAAGTATCAATGGATTCTGAATTTTAATCATAACATTTGCCTGCTGTCGAGTCACATAACTGAGCTCACATTATAATTTCGCTTGACATAAGCGCAAAATTACCTGGCGCAGCTTTGAGCGCAACTGTGGGTACAGCGCAAATAAATACTCCCTGTTAAAATGCTTCAACAGCACTCTTTTGACACTAACTTTTGTTCTACAGTTTAATTACTATATAGAACCCATTGAGTGGATGTGCAATAATATTTTTTAAACAGAAGTTTCCGTGCACTGATTTCGTTTCTTAACAACGAAAAATTCTGAGCAGAAAAGATTAAAAATTATCAGAACTACATAGCAAGGAAAGAGAATGACAATATGAACTCAGAGCCCGGGGTCAGCGCTAACTCAAAGAGTTATAGACCGTCATCGGTGAATCGGTATAATCTTAGCTGATATACGTAAATCCCTGTAGTCGTCGTAATGTGACCCAGGTAAATGAGAGTAGTTGTCCGACATGAGTAAATCAGTGTAATTGTAGCTAAAATACGTAACTAGATGAAATCGTATTGTGACGGATAAACCCAGTAGTTGTTTTCCCTTATTTGAGTCCTAGTGATGTGTTAATGAACTTATTGAGAACGAATATAACTCGTGTGTCGCTAGTCCTTCGAGTGAGAACAAACATGGGAAAATCGCAAGTCACTGGAGCACCAAAACAGTCATTGGGCAATGAGAATGACCGTACTGGAGAATTCATGAACCATCAAATTACTCGTGAATCAAAATACATGCTCAGGGATGCATTGTCAGAATAGGAAAATTGATGAAACACTAACGATTCACTGAAAGATCGTCTAGGTTCATAACGTCAAGGGAGTTGCATGAATTATTACGAATTTAACAGAATCAAGTGAGTTATAAGTCATTAGCAAAACATGAGCTATTGGAGAATTCCAGTAGCACTGTAGAATCAGAAAATCAATGAAAATTCACATATCTTTAGAAACCTACACCGACCCACACGCACTCGTGAAAACCGCACCTGCCTACATGAATAAACACTCCACTCCACACCCACCGAAGTGTAAGTCTAATAAGTGTTACCAAGTCCCACAAGGTTTGGAACAATCAGAAGAATAATGGAAGAATTAGCAGATCAGTTTAGTTCTAATGATTCTATTACTGATAACTTCCCTCCTGAACATGATTAAAAATAATTCAGTTTAGTTAGAAACTTTTACAGTTTCGTTCAAATCTTGGGTGAATATACACGCAAGTCCATAAATAAGAACTACTGTTGATGTAATATTTCATTTAAGTAAAATTAAATGGTCCTCATAGGGTTGCAAATCTAAAGTCAGTAGTAAGCCAGAAATCATCCCGGTGCCAGAAGTCACTAGAAAACCAAAAGCAATTGAAAAACTAAAAGTCATTGGAAAATCAGTAATCAATGTAGAATTTGTAATTACTGATTTGTAGAATTTGTTTTGCGAAACACGCATTAGTTTGCAAATCAAGTCATTTCAAAACAAGCAGTCTTTTGAGAAAACAATTATTCTAACTCAAATAAAAACTCATATTCAACCGAGAATTAGCTATCCTAGCTCGTCATTAATGAAGATGTTGAGAGTGAGACAGGGGCTTTGGTGACAACCTGTATTCGCCCTCGACGACAGGAGGCACGGGCTGTATGAAGGGGTCGGGACGCGGCGGGTGGTAGAGCATCAGAGCGGCGCTGGGTGGAGGCATTACTGGCAACCCAAGCTTCGGACCTGAAATGATAGACCAGCATTGCAATCAACTGCAACAAGCACCGAATTTGCTTAAGACAGCGGATAAAAAATGTTGCAAATAAACTGAAGACATTTAAGAAGACAACGGATGCACTGGACAGAACACCAAGATAAAAATTCCCAAAAAATGTCTTGCGACTTCTGTATAACTGCCAATGAAATTCTATCAGGTTTGCCAACATTTCTTCCAGCATACGAGTCTTGGTAAAGCATGAATGACAGCAGAAAAAGTACCTTGATAGAGAGTAGAAGCAAGACAAAAATAATAGTTCAATCAAAAAAATAACAGCTTCGTATTAAGAGAATGACGAAATAAATTCAGAGGAAAATGCAAACTCAAATGAGTCGGGATTCGACCCTTTATTTTATACGGAAATAAATCTAAGAGTTCCAAAGTGACTAACAATATGAGCAGAGAAACAGATTAAGATAGTAAAGTGTTAACGGGAATTATTCCTACTCGACCCGCAGGAGGCCACTCGCCTGATAACCTGGCCTTCACTCCAGCCTCGTAGGTTCGTCTCGCTCGCCTACGCCGCCTCTCTCCTTCTTGGTCTCCAGGCAATCTGCTCTCCTCCTCGTCCTCTTCATCACTTTCTCTTCGTCTCCTTTTCTTTCTGAGGCGCTTATCTTCGTCATATGAACTCCAAACCTTTCGATCTTCATCTTCTGCAGAGAAATGAAAACGCTACTAATAATATCAAATATAACTCAAACTTTACAAATACTGCAAAACGCTTGAATTTCATTAATTTCGAAATTTTTAGCCCATCTAAGTGTTACCGGCTCGAAGTTGAGTAATAGCCACAGAGCTGAGCCGGGGTAAAACAGGCTCCTTGCTAACAAGCACAACAATGTAGTGTTCTAGCTTATACTGAGTGGAGACAAGATGGTCGACAACGAGATGTCTTCTCCACAGAAATTTAAATAGAACCAGTTGATGAGTTCGAATCTACTTAAAGAACGTGTGCGAAAAGAGAGCAAATTGAGAACCGAACCTCTATTAAACATGCTCCGCGGACAAGTAAGGGATTTCAGTAAGCAAATGAAGTGGATTAATCTTAAAAATAAGACAAATGCACAAATAAGTTGTGGAGAGAACATTTTTACAAATATCTTAGCTCAGTAACGGAAGCGGACACCAAGCGATATCGATAATGAGAAAATCAACGATAATGTTGACTTTCCCAACAATTACACAAACCGAGTCCCATATTTAGTCTCACAAAAAGACATATTTAAGTTCTGGAAAGCTGAAGTAAAATAAAATGCCAGCTAATGTGTCCAAATATGCATTCGATGAAGAGCAAAAATTTCTAGTTTTATTTTCCTTTGCTCCTATAACATTGGAGTACCATGCAGGACTGTATACAAGTAAAAAAGCAAGAGATAGTCAAAATTGAAACACAATATTTTTCTAATCAGAATAACAATAGCCCTATAACAATGATCACTTTGGCTTCTCAGCTCTTTTCATTACTATTAATGAACAGATTGGCTTGATTTCCACGAACAGCTGATAATAGTAAATCAATTTAGTTTATGCTGTAACAGGACACAAAATTAGCTGTTTACATTGAGGCAAATTGTAAATCATTACACCTGTAGCAGCCCACTCGCGCATGCTTATTTTCTGGATTCACATCATGCTTCTGGTAGTGAATTTTAAATTACCACTGGCTATGTTTAAAAAATAACTACTGAAAATGGGTATCCTAGTAAACCTTGTTAGTGTATAAAAATTATTGGTGAGCCGATTAATCGGCATTGGCAAGAATTGGCATTGGCAAGAATTGGCATTGGCAAGAATCGGCATTGGCAAGAATCGGCATTGGCAAGAATCGGCATTGGCAAGAATCGGCATTGGCAAGAATCGGCACTTCTTGCAGGAATCGGCCAAGGCACACTGGAAATTGCCGATTCCGATTATACTCGATATGTACATTATTAAGAAAAAAATTATACTGATTAGATTTTAGCATATACGGAAGTTAAAACGTATCATCGCCTGTTTGTAAGTACACGTACATTTCCTTCATTTTTGTGTCAATTACTATTGAAGAAAAGAGTTGGTGTTCATTAACGTGCCATCAGCTATGCTATATTAGTTAAATGTAGTATGAGAACAGACATGTATGTAAACTCGTATAGTTTTTAATCAAACGAATTTTTCGACATTAATTTTCAAGCGTGGGCTACAAACAACCTCAATCGACTACTTTTGAAGCATACACATACGCGCTACTCGTAAGTGTTCACGTCCGGCAACACTGCTGGGCAGGTATGGTGATGCCATCAGTCTGTCACGCGTCAGAATTACAGTTTACAATGCAGTGAATGGTATTATTCTCGTCAAGTGCAATCATTATTGATGTTTCACAAGCATACATTAAGATTTTTATGGATATTGAGATGTTGAAAATTCTTTCATATTAAAATATTGAGATATTTCTCATCAAACAGATCCTGAACAGATGACAGTACATATTACAATAGCATGAAAACTGAGTCAATGCTGACGGCTTTGTATGAAAAGTCAAAACGTGAACAAAAGTATAGACTGGTACCCCAAGTTTTTTTCGTTGTGTTAGGCTTGGCTTCATTTTGTTTTTATGGATGGGTCAAGAATTTGTTAATTTTATAATAAGGCAAGATTGTAAGTAGAAATTGCAACATAAAAGAAATAGAACTTATTCGCCGACTATAGTTTAGAAGACACGGGCGTGTGGGATAGTATGCGTGTCATCAGGCGCACACATCATGGTACTGCTGGAATAATTCGAAATAATTTTCACAAGCTTATAACTTTCACGTTCATGCAAAAAAAAAAATAATTTGCATATCTGCCTTTTTCTGTGATCTTTCAAGTAAGGTACCTGATAATTATCTACCTTATCTGTGCGTTCTCCACAGAGTGTTCCACTTATCATACAGCATTTATGTTAACCTCAATGGATAGAACTTTATTCTTCAGGGTGCATAAGCCTGATTTTGAAGTTTTCACTACCATATCTTTATTTTTAAATACCATTAGCTTACCATATACGTTAAGCCAATAAATATTCTAAATAATAAGGAATCGGCATCGGCCAAAAATTAGAATCGACATCGGCAAAATTTTGGAACAGGTACATCACTAATCAAAATACTGATATAATAGTTACAAATGTGTCATCGGATGGGGTGATAATTTTTCAGATTCATTCGCTCTTACCATTAGTATCAAGTAGGGGGACAGCTAACCCCACTTCTCTTCAATATGTACGTAGACAAGTGAACACTCAGCAACAAAACATGGATTCGATAGTTCTAGTGTTAACCGTACTTGTTATTCTCATGAAACTTTACTTGTTTCACATTTTAAAGTGCGTTGTAAAGACTCAGGAAAAATATGTAAACAAGAAGTCAAAGAATAAGACACGAGAGATAACACTAATAAATCATTACGAATACCAATTCAAATCAAATTGGAACCATTACTATGACCCTGAAATTCAAAAACTTCAAAGAGAGTATCTCCTGATTTTTTCAGTCTCCTGATTTAACCTCCACAGATTTTTTCGTACAGGGAAACCTTAAAGGAAAGGTTTATACCAATAAGCCTAATACTTTTCATGAGTAAAAATATATCATCGAAGAAATTAAACAGAATAACTCCAGATATTTTGTAAAGGGTCATGGAAAATGCTGTACGTAGAATACGCTCGTGTTTAAATAATAATTAAAATTATCAAATAATCATTGAAGTGTAAATATTAAGATTATTAATTTAAATAAGTAATAATCTATTTTCATTGTTAATGAATTTGTTGTGTAACTAATGTTCAAAATGGTGAAGTGACTTATGCACCACTCGTTACGTGACGTTTGCAGTTTCATGCACCCTGAGCATGCACTTACTAGCAATGGTAGTAAAATGAGGCGGTCAGCCGTGAGGACAGGAAATAGTACGCCAGTGGCAATCCATTTGAACACAAATTCAGTTACGGCGAACAAAGAATGAAAAAAGGTCAATTAAAATTTACTGCAACCCAATAACTAAGAATAACTTTCAACGATCTAATGTATTTTGGTGTAACTTTCTAACTTTACGTAAGCTGTAATTTCTCATTGAGAGAGACTTACAATTACATCTCCAGGAATGTGCTTGGTATACTTCAGTTTGTCAAACTCAGACCTGTTTACAATTGATGTTTACTGTCTCCAAGTGCTGAAGAGAAAATATGCATGAAGTGTTCCAGTGAGCACTGCATGTGTCAATAACGCTCGTTTGGACGCAATGAAAAACTGACACCTACCAACAAGCCTCCCTCTTACCGATATGGAACAGAATACAACAAGCAAATGAGGAAGTATGTCTCAATCAAATAATCAAAAAATAATTCCTGTTTTTGCCGAGCACTTTAACCTCCTCGATTATATTGTTAACCCACTATATTCTTCCTAAATTATTTACAGCACGTCACACTCATATATATGTGTACATACATATTTGGATGTGCTTTCCGAGCAAAGTTATACTATTAAGCATTTTTTTCATTATAGAACCTTATCCTATATACATAAAACATACAATAAAATGCCAACACAAGACATTTATGCTTCACGTGTGTCAGTACCGCAAGCCCCCGCGACATTGCGAAATCGTCTTCGTTTAAATGTGATTTTTATTGCTTTAAAGTTCGCTTAATAACTTTAATAAAAAATGTAAACTACCACGTATAGTATAAAAACAAGCCTTGGTACATCTAAATGGAATTTTCCTACTGCGCGGATTTCCACTAATAGTGGATGAGTGTGGAACGTAGTCCCGCGATGGAGGAGAAACGTCTGTAACCCTTAGACGGCCGAAGAGCTCATTATGACCATAATGCTGCCGTGTGAGCTCCCGTCAGCCAAAACTCAAGCTCAAAGCTCAAAACAGGCCACCAAGAAGCCTTGGAGCTGAAAAGTCTGAGATATCCTCAATGAAAATTAACGCTCACAGAAAGTTACCAATCATTCATTTTTACAAATATTGTCCAATTTTCAGCACGCAATGGGTTAAATTAAAGCATTTTAATATCCGACAGGCTCAGCTGAAATCCAAATTGTACTCAACACCATTGAAAGCGACATCGATAAATAAATAATATTCAACTCATTTAAAACTCATTGGAGATCTATAATGAAGGAAGCTTACTTCTACATGAATGCATAATTTAATTGAAATTTTTTACAAAATGAACAAAAATTTTTACTTCCATTAAAATTGGCAAAACACTTGAGAATCTAGATTAGGACTCTAAAGTAAAAAAAAGGCGAATAAAAATGCCTACACACATCCTCTACCTTCTCCTTAGGTGGTCAACAACATCGTCCGTATGATCATTAGGGAGCTATACAAGTATAATTATTATTTAGAAGAACTAAATAAATTAAGAAATTATCTGTGACAAAAATTTGTACGAAAAAGTTTGCTGCTGAGCTAAAATATTTTTTATTACGCAAAAATGAAACGAGAAAGTAATGAAAACATAATTTAACGCAACTGACCTGAGGCACGCAATCTCCGCTTCATTTGGCATTCCCTGTCGAAGTCGTCCGAGTTGGCAAACCTGAGCAGCAGAGCTCTGGTCTGAGGACACGGCACTCCCAGACGCCAGACGCCTGCCGGTAATGCACAGCCGGCGGGCACGTCGCTCATCTTCACTCCAACCTTCACCACAATGATGGAAAGTAGTTTTACACAGCACTGTACAAGCACTGATATAAATCAGAGCTCCATGCATTCGGTTCTGAGACAACGGCAACAATGACGGACTATACATAGATATTATGAGAAGAAACTATCTTTTAGTTTAATTTAATCCTAATTTTGCAGTATGTCCTACCGAAAAAAATCTTACTCGCTTCTTCTTACAAGTTTGAACTAAATATTTCTAACATAAAACTCACTATCCGAAAATATTATGTATTTTGTAACATAACTGGTGAGAATGAAATATTATATTCTTTGCCACTATATTAACTTGCCCTCAAACGGACCTCAGGCACGAAATGAGTTATCTCAGCTGAGCATATGTATGCAGACCACAAACAAAACGCAGGCAGAAAAAGAATAGAACAGAAAAAGCATTTCCTTCTAAAACTGATTTCCAGCTTCGTAAAACAATACGAATGAAGAAACCTGACACCGACGATCACGCCAAGACGGTTGTATATCAAAGGCCACGTGGTCTCTGATGTCAATCCTGTGCAATGATAGGAGAATGCCGTGTCTCCAAGTTGCGTGATAAACCTTCTGTACACCAAAGAAGACACATAGTATGGTGCTCCGTCTTGAGTGGAGATTTTCAGATGTAGAATTTTGGATGCGAACGAGAGATTCAGTAGGGTTTTGACGCTCAATATATCTATACTGAAAACAGGATTTTAGGTTGTGTACTTCTTGATGTTTCACCAAACGTATGTTTATGATCTTCTCAAGTAGCTTACCGATACAGCTTGCGAGGGCAATATAGCTGTTTGTTCGGTAAGAGGAAAGCAGGAACTTCACCATTGACTAAGACAGCCGCGTGCGTTCTACATTTTTATCAGATAGTCGGAAGTGCCCAGAGTGCTGTAAAGTGCGTGAGCTTTTGCATTTTATAGTGAATTCCACCTCTTCTGGCTCGTACTTTCGCATTTATACAAGACTTCAAAATATTTCAATTAGGGTTATCGCTTCATTAGGCCTCAGATTTTGATTGGCGGCGAACTCCAAAAGGCAGGAATACGCTTTCCTTCATTAGACTACATTGTACCAATAATTCTTGCGATCAACCCATTAGCTTTGATAAATTTAAATATTAGATACATGTTCTGAAAATTTCTGTGTTTCACAAGCTAAAACTATCCCTGAATGAAATGCAGAGTGCATACCCTCAGAAAATAGTCTTCCGCTAAGCTCTGTCCAAGTTTTAATCCTCGTAGTATTATTTTCCTTATCTAATGTTGTATTCCTTCTATCCTTCCTGAGTTTCATCCTTTGAGTTCCGAGTCCATATTATCACATATTTTCTTATGATCATTTCAGATTCTTTGTTGAAACTAAGCTTAGAGCTCGAAACATTCAAATTAAAATGTTTTTAAGATGTCGCTTCTCACTCACCTCTTTGAGCTTACACTCAGAATTATATGGATTGAGATGTTGAAGATCGCTTCTTTTTATAGCATCAACGTAAACACATTTCATTATTACAATAATTTGAAAACTGATCATTATTATTATTATTATTATTATTATTATTACTGATCATTATTGTTACTGATTACTATAACTGATTATGATCATTATTTACCATATCTATGCCAACTCAACAAAGCGTCGCACTTGTAGTACAGCCCTAATGTTCAACTCATTTGATAGATCTTCCTTTTTTCAGGGATGAAGCTTATTTTGAAAAAGTTCTAAATACCACATTTATTTTAAAATACTATCTTTTTCACTTAAATATTATTGGGTTACCATACATGGTAAGCCGATGAATATTCTAAATAGTATCTTGGATTAGATTATTTGTAAGTTTAAAGCTCTCTATTTACATGAAATGTGATACAATGAGTAAAAACCCAAAAAGGGACCATCTAGTATAGACTGTAGAAAACGTGGATTCTATGCACAGGTGTGTTCCCACACCGGATTCCCAGCGTAGAGAAACATCAAGTTAAGAAGGACGAAGAAGGAAAAGCGAAAGAAGAGATAGTGAACAAGGTGTGAAAATTGAAAGAAGCAACGTGGGCACGAAAGCTAGAAGTCCCGAATGCTTATTTATAAGTGAGGTAACCTAACAGTGCTCCTCCGGAGTCGTCAGTCCCCATAGCATAGGATAGACAAACCTAGACCTAACCCTATGCCTATCCTATGACCCCTAAGGGGTTTCTAAATAATAAAATATCGGCATCGGCAAAAAATAAAAATAGTTTTCGGTAAAAATTTTGGAATCTGCACACAGTCTCAACGGTAACGCTCCCTTAGCACAAACGTAGCAGCGAGGGAGGCCGTAGCCAGAGGGTTGATGAGCTTGACAAGCCAATAGCGTTTCCCTTGCACCAATGACATTAAACTAACCCCCGCCTCTCCAGCCCTAGTCGTATACGACTATTGAGCTGACAGATAGATCCTAAATCTGTCAGTCTAGCGAGAAAGGAGGGCCAGGTCGATAACGTTAGTTGGAATGATGCTATCTCACTTGGTCTGGCCTCTCAGCCCGAGCCAATCTGACATGGTTACACCTGGTCAGCACAGCCTCACGCGCCATTTAAGCACGCAAGCCCTATCCCCGCGACAACAAGACGGCGCGAGGGGGTTCTGATTCCATTATTACACTAGGGAGATGCAATAACGTCAGATGAATACATTCGTCAAAATGTTCCCAACGCTAATTTTTCATTCCATTTTAGAAATCACATGACCGAAGTTACAAAAGTGGGGTAAGATAGATAAAATCCAAAAGGCTCGTATATAACTGAGGTATCTTAACATTGCTCTCCCACGAGATGCATTTTCCCATAGCGTTAGATGAACATAATTAACCTAACCCTATGCCCCGTGAGAGGCAGTAAAGTAAAAAAACAATAGTTGCATGAGAAGTCTATTGAAATTAATCAGAAATTACTTCCATGATGGATTAACCTTACGATACCACATTGGTTGCAGGTTACTAACCTCATTAGATACGTCCATTTCTGTCTTCATGGCAGGCCCTTCTGCTTTCTGCCTGACATCCTCTACTTCCATTTCTTCCGCTCTTTTACTAGCAGCTTTGGCTAGCTTCTTTCTCTTTTTCTCCTTGGTTTTCCCGGAGTTGGAAGAATCAGAGTCACTGCTGCTGCTACTACTAGAGTCCGAGTCGCTGCTGGAGTCTGATTCACTGTCGGAAGAGTCGCTGTCGCTGCTGGAAGAATCGCTCGAAGAGCTACTGCTATCGTCGCTGTCCGAGCTGCTGCTGTCCGAGCTTCCAGAGCTATCAGATTTCTTAGATTTCTTCTTCTTAATCTTCTTTTTTGACTGATTGTCATGTTTATCGGAAGTCTCTCCTAAAGCTTCCTGAAAACAATGCAATGTGAGAATTATAAAGAAATTATCGTCTAGTTGTATCCATTCTGCTCATTTCTACTTAACATCAGCGAATCAACTGCTTCCAAGTGGGCAGCAAAGAAGGAAATTTTATAAACTCCAAAATTCGAGATATTTCATTCCACCCGCGGACGACAGTTTCACTGCCCAGTTGTCGTAGCATGGCACGGAGATGAAGTACATATTACTCTCGCTAGCCATGACCATACAAAATTAAAGCATGTGATAAAAGATTATTGTACTAACACACAGCAAGCATATAAATAAGTATTTTTTTTAAATATCATAAAAAAACGAACATTTAGCCAATTTTACTATTGGTGCCACCACTAAAACGATATATACTGCTCTTAAATGCACCCACACTTCAAAACTCGATGCTTACAACTGCATGCTTTCCTATAAATTTTCTACGCCTGGCTCCTTCTAATGCCTGATTGTCTTTCACTTCATCAAACCGTAATACTACTGTGCGTACACAGTTCTCTAATATCTCATTGCCCCATATGTATACTTCTCTCTTTGTCTTTGTGAAGCTGCTGCCGATCAGCCTTTATTAGCTGAAACCGTAAATTCTAACTCAGATTCATGATTGGGTCTGATAAGGTATCCTGAACAGAGTATTCAGCTGCACTGAAGACAAAGCAGTATAACAAAGATCTTTCTAGAAATGCATGGCTATGAGAGCAAAATTTCACCCCTGCAGTCATTTTGAGTTCAGCCAACATCTTGACAACTATGTTTTAGATGAGCGTATTAACTAGAAGCGATCTTTTTTCAATCTATCATGCGCAGGTCATACTTCTTTTACAGAGAGAAACCATCCTCAAGCATGGATACCCAATGCGTTTGAACATAGAAGAGAAAAGTTCTTTGACTAGTAAGATATTTTATTTCATAGCTGTTTTCAACGTGACAGAACTAGGCAATAAACTTTCGAAACGTCGAAATACTTGTGTCTCCTCACTGAGTAAGTGTAGGCACACAAAAAACATCTGAAACCTGGGAGGTGTTGTGGCGGCGAGTAGGAGGCCGCGGAGGAGAGGGGGACAGATAAGAAACGCTGCTTTGGTGAGGCCGATCCTCATCATAGTGTATGGGGCACGACAGTCCCATGAGCGCTCTGACCGGTCCGTTCTTGTCCTGCCAGTGAACATTCCCTGCACAACAAATCGATGTATCGATTAAGCACGGATTACGACAAAAATATGACACGTTGACATATTTCGGATCAAAAATGACGAGAAGTAATCTTTTCGTCAAGTCGGTTGTCTTCTGGTTTTCGACTTCAAAGCTTTCTGACCAGGAGCATAAATTCTTGGGTTCAAACAACATCAACTACACGCTTCATCTGGAAAGCCCTTCCCACAAATCCCCCGTTTCATTTTCTGGCTTGACATTAAACTGAGTGACTATTTTTTCATTCTTTGTAACTCTTATTCTTAAGACTCCACTGTATAAAAAATGAAGAAAATAACAATCACATCTATGTACTTTCTTTGCCTCAAAAACTCCCTTCAAAGTTCCTCGCGGCAAGCAGCCTCCGCCCCTTCCATGTTGACCGAATTCCTTCTCTACTGCAATCTATGCCCGCAGGCAATCATAGACTTCTTCGTTGTTATTAACAATTCCTTCAATTGTATGTTACTCCCAAAACATTCATAATTTCATCACTTAACTACGTACAAGTATGGTGAAAATTATTTTAAGATAGTGGGTACGTACCACTTATGAGTTAATGTATTAAAACCGCGTTGCATTACTTTCACGCACGTTTCTGCTTCCATCTCTCCTACTAGAAATTTGCTTCTACACTGGCATGCACTTCAATTACTTCAGTGGTAGCGTACAATTACTTCAGCCATTTTTCCATAAAAACCCCAACCCTAGCAACGTTACGCAACACAAGCACCAGAATTGTATTACCTACTCTGTAGAACTTGTAGAAGAAAACTTTTTACATCAAAAAACATATGGCAACACTTGAACTCTGATCATTTTTTGGTCATAGAAATGTAGCTACTCTTTGCAAAATCATACATGGCATAATGCTCATAAGGTTAGAAAAAATTAGAAAGGATCTGCAAAAGCAAATAAGTTCCAATTCATTATATTTTAAAACTTTTACAGTTTCTCATCATTTAAATAAGAACTATTCATGTCTTACTATAAAAAGCAATGTTTCAGTGTGTTTCACATCATCAGGCTGAACAAATAAAAAATAATAAAAACAATGTCTATATGAACACTCATGGCCATAAAAATATTAACCACTTGTACTACAAAACTGCATGATAATAACACACAGGGTCAAGATCAAATGAATGAATTCAACGAAGTTTGTAAGAAATTACGTCACATTTTCATTCAAATACTAAAGCCCAAAAATCAACAGTGCCTTCATTAAAAAATCATTCAGGCTAGCGGAAATGAACAACTTATCATTTGGATTAGTATACGCGTCCCGACAAAAAATGTGGGATTCAACAAAAATCTTAGAATGAATGGAATTTTATTTTCCCAGTCAAGCTGCGTCTTATCGCCTCCTTCGAAGTCAACTAGTCAAACTGTGTTAAACAAAATTCTATTACGTCGTATCCCATTAAATAATAGATTTAACTTCAATTAGATCACATTAATTTACGATACGATGTTCAGTACCCTAGTATATCATGGTCGCTCGCAGCATTGTTATCTATGGCGGCTCGTGAAGAGTGGTAAATACAAAAAAATTAATACATTCATGTATACAAGGCGTTTCAGAATTTCTTGAACAAATTTCATCATAAGGTTCGCTTCGGGTAAAATGAACACATTTTTCTCGATAGAAGCATGTCCAAAAATCCTTAGTTACAAAGTTACGGATGTGGCAATAATGAGCGAAATGCAAAAATTTTGGAAACATTATATTTCGGGTAAATGAGAATTTCACAAATACTATAATTCGAAAATGATGTCGTCTAAGAGAAAAAGATAGAGACAGAAATGGGCATATTTTTCGCAAAACCATTTAGTCAAACGAGCACAACATTAATTTTACACCAAGTAGGTAGACGCGAAACACCAACGGTCTCGCATTCCAATATCCTGTAGGACAGAAGGTGGTTAGAGCACCTTATGGGTGGCGCACTTGAGGGCAGAAGTTAGGTTTTCGACGGGGAGATTAATAGCTTTGAAAACAGGCTCAGCAAGGAATTGTGTAAGCGAGAATCGATTAATCGCTTTATTTAGAAAATCTGTTTTGACGTTAAGAAGGAATGTCGCAATGGAAGGTAGGAGGGACTCGAGAGCATCGATATGTGGGTTTGGCCATTATAAGGGCATCGATAAATCTGTATTCGATTTGCTGAACGTCCTTTGTACAGCGATCCCATGAGAAACGAACCAGTGAGAAGCGAAGACTTATCGAGGGTACGATGACACAGGTGTTGCATCTCACGCGAGTAGCCTCTAGTTTCAATTGACCTCTAATTGTACTGTATTTATTTTATTGTGGCGGTAATATCTGTGAACTACTTTCTTATAACATGTTGAGAGAAAAGTCAAAGCTCTCAGAGCAAAGTGTGGCGCTGATGGCCATATTAGTTTGTAAGTTAGTTGATCGATTGATTGGTTATTATAAAGTTAAAGTGCATAACAGACGGACGGAATTTGGAGCATCTACTGTGAATACCTAACCTACCTTCAAACTCTATATAGTTCGTTTATAATAATAAACTTGTTATTTTCCTCCCGATACGCTTCAACTTTCAACCTCCGTAACTTTTTAACTATGCATTTTCGGGACATGCCTCCGTAGAGTAATACGAGTTTATTTCATCGAAACGAGCCTCGAGGTAAATTTTGTTTGAGAAATTCTAAAACACCCTGTATATGTATAAATACATAGCGGCTATAATTATAATAGCGGAAAAATTGTCTTTCATCAACCTGGTACAAAATTATCCTCGCTATTATGAGAACACCACATCAGCCCCCATAGAGAATATCAATGTATGCGGCGCTGAAGTGCGGTGGTGTGGTGAATAGAATACTGAATATCATATCCTTAATTACTGTAAACTAATGGCAGCTAAATCTCTTATTCAATGGAGAAGACAAGACATGAAGTATCTCAAGTAAAACAAAAAATCCATGCATGGATACTCCAAAATACAAAAAAAAATGAGGAGCAGCAAAGAACTATCATCCCTAGAATGGAAATAAAAATGCAGCCACGTTGGACGAGAAGAAACTTAAGAAAAATATCCCAAAAACGCCGTTACGTATAAGATAACTTATGGGGTCAATCACAGAACCCTAGTATGGAATCCCCTTCAAGGTACCACTCCCCATAACATAGGATGGGCTTATTCAACTCTTTTCCGTTCTGCATAAGGACTTCAGCAAAATCAATGTTTTTAATTTAGCCCAAGCTTTAGGCGGGGATTTGCGCGCGCCAACAGTCGGCAGGATACGAGCATATTTTCAAAGACAATATGAGGTTATGAATACATTTCGTCCCCTGATGACGGTTGGAGCAAATCTACACCGAAAGGTTAGGCCAAATTTTAAAAATTTTGTCTTGCTAAGGTCCTTCATAAAACGAAAATGAAACCTTCAAAACGTCTACTATTCTTCTAGTTAATTTAACTCCAGCCTATGAGGCAATGACCCATCCATTGATCCTCTAAAGGCAAAACATTGAGGAAATAAAAACTCACCATAGAAAACTCTTACCCAATAAAACCCAAAAATCCCCGCCCCCCCAAAGAAATGTTACCCACTGCGCTTTATAGAAATCCTGGATTCTTCCAAGCATGCAACCATGCGAACATTTCACTGCATTTAACTCAGATGCTCAGTAGACCGTCATCATCAAGGCTAGTTCACCTTTGGAAAGTTGCATCAATGAAAAGGACTGCCATACCCATCCATAAATTGTTAACATTCTCGGTAATTGAAAGTGTAACTTACCGAGACCCCCCACCATATATGGTTATATATATGATTATATATAATATGCCCAATCATAAATATATGTTGTTGAAGACCAGGGACAACTTTTTATTTACAATTTTTCTGTTAGTTTTTTCGATTTTCCTTATTAAGGCCTTCAATGTTGGGCTGAGACGAAAAATATCGCTTTAGTTTGATCTATTCAGCCACCTGACGTGCCACCTTGGTTCAGGTGCACCTAAGGCCCACGTGAATCAAGAACGTGGCACCAAACTGACCTGCCAAACGCTGGAGGACAAAACAGTGCTACAACGATCCTGAGAAACTTGCTGTTGGAGAAGAGCTCTACATTCTCCAAGAGCAGCCCAGGATCAACCACCAATG
>VOMN01089791.1:0-21195 GCA_014899125.1 Orchestia grillus | reverse complement strand
GGCTGGCAGCGTTCGGACTAGACATGAACAGTCCTTCTCTGTGGTAGGACCCACACTATTTACCGCTCTGCCTAAAGAACTGAGAGAGTTCGATGGTTTAGACGTTTTCAAGACGAAGCTGGATAACTTTCTACAAAATATCCCTGACAGGCCTCCTTTGCCTCACTATTTTAAAACGGCGAAGAGAAACAGCCTCATCAAACAGCTCGCGGATCTGCGAAGGCACACCATACACACAAAAAGGCGGCACCCCAGTGTGGTCTCGGCGTGACGGCCGAAACATCTCCGAGTACATTCAAGTACAAGTACGAGAAGAAGTTATCGACTACAACGACCTCGCTGTGCAGGGCGCACAGAGCTGTGTCGTGTAGAGGAGTTACAAATAATATGTTAAAAATGAAGCTCGATAAAAGTCTTCCTCACTCGAACTAAAAGACTAAAACGTATGACAGAACCAGGGTCTAAAATTTCAATTTTGAAATCTTGAACGTACAGGTTATAATTCCACTATTAAAAGTGAATAATTCACAGCACGTTCACGGCACAAGAGAAAAATAAATTACTACTCGCCAAACAAAAGCAACGACGTGCCGAGCGAGCGTGCCGTGCGCCGACACCTCCCTTGAGTAATATTCAGGAGCGGCTGCGAACAGCGACTGACTCTCTGAATAATTTATCAGAAGCCACAATCGTCCTCACCGGATGATGATAGAGAAGGCCTTGCAGAATACGCAGCCTCGCCGCCACGTGTAGAACGTGCATCTGTACTTACCGACCGCATGCAAACAGCGCGTGGAGGCGACGCGGCGGGCCATTTACGATATCACGGAGCTTGAGGTGAGTCGAGCAACAGTTTTACACACCTGCTCCCATTATTATTCCGCTAGTTTTTCTGGCCCCTAATCTGGGCACCAATACAACTTGCCACTCGCATTCAATAACATAGAATTGAAGAGCGACAATGAGTCCATTTGTGCACATACATTCGCAAGGTATGTAGAACACAAGCGAATAATGTTGAAATAAGGTGGGCGTGCACCCAGCATGACTAGAGCACACGCCATCACGCGAATACATTCGAGTGAAGGTGAGCTGTAATTCTGAATGACGGATAGCAACCTCCCTTAGCGACCAGCGCTCGTAGAGCAAGCGAAGTAGAGTAAGAATGTTGTTAACACATTACAGTGAGGCAAGGGGACTTTGCTATTGCACTTTAACAGCCGACGAAAAGGTACGTTTGTAATAAAATTTACTTGAAAAAACTGTGAGAATTTATCTTCTAATTTCTCAACTTTACGGAACTGTTCCAGTTCATTGCATGTTATAACACTCAAGTCGAGACCAATCATTCTCATAAAACTACCATTTGTCAAACCATAAAATCCCATGTTTCAATATATCATACATTATCCTCAGGTTAAAAAAAGATAAAAAGTGTTTATAGTCACACTCACAAGTGCACAACTAAAGTGGAAACTAGGGATACATAGAAATCACAAAAAACACAGTTTGGCAATACATTTCTAAAATTAAAGTACCCCAAGACATAAATTCGATTTAAAAAATTCTATTTATTGCTCTGCAGATCACATGTTTGTCACGCAAGGAATTGAGATGAAGCGAAGGCGCTCAGACGAATGTTGAAATCATTCAAGTGGAATATCTACTGAATAATTCAAGAGCATAGAAATCAATGGAATTTTTATTGAGAGAGGATTTAAATTTATGAATCTACAACGTTATTATAATTTCAATTCTATAATGTATTCAAATTATAGAAGCGTTGCATATTGAGCTTCGATTTTTATGCGCTGGAATTATTCAATAGGAATTCTGCGTCAATAATTGAGGGCAACTTTCGTTTCATCTCAATGCCTCGGGTGACAACCATGAAATCTGTAGCGACGTATTCAGCAACGTATTCAGCTGACGTATTCAGCGACGTATTCAGCTGACGTATTCAGCTTACGCATTCAGCTACGCATTCAGCTACGTATTCAGCTACGTATTCAGCTACGTATTCAGCTACGTATTCAGTGACGTTAGTAAACCAAAGAGCACAATGGAACTCCATATGTGCAGTATAGCGGCTAGAAGTCGCACCTGAAATGGGGGGGGGGACACCTGAACACGATTTGTTCTATTCATGACTGTTATAGTCAGTCATAACCGGACATCCATACGCTATAGTCAGCCATGACCGGACATCCATACGGTATAGTCAGCCATGACTGGACATCCATACGCTAAAAGTATTGGATTCAGAGCGGAAGAGATTGGTGTTTAGGTAAAACAGTATTTAAGTAATATTACAGTCCAACAGTTGCAATCCCGATGCCTATATATGTTCACTTGTATTCATTTGCATCACCACATTAACATTCATGACGATCTAGTTGAACATAAATTTAGGCTCTCAAGCGGCCTTTCATTGAAATTTTCTCATTCTACATGTGCCCCTAAGTCTCCCTCGATACGAATCCTACTTCTTTTCAAAATCGCGATTTTAAGTCTCATATATACCATCACTGCAGTATTTTCAACATTTCTCCTTAAAATTTCAAATAATTAAATACAGTACAACTTCTACAGTACCACCAAACCAAAGTTCATCTCCAAAACTGGACAAATCATAATGCCTGCATCTTTAGCGAATAATAGAACTTTTGAGTCTAACCACAACCACATCGTTCAGGCTTAGGCACTCGTGTAGTCTCAGCACAAGATGCAGACACCAAAGTAGTCAACTTTTCGTATCTCGAATTTTTGTGGTCTCGAGACGAGTCATCCTTCTTCCTGGCCAATGACACATGCACAATAGGTAAATTTAAGCATTGAGCAAATATGCAGGGCAACGGCAGTCTGAACGACGCAATTCAGCTGTTTAAACACTGGCATCTGCGTCGTAAGGACCCCACAGTCTTAGCTATCGGGTGTCTCGGAAGACCATTCTTCACTCTTATATTCTGAGTGAAGAAGACTTTGAGCACTTTGTTTCATTCGAAGCACTTTTGAAAAGAACACACGAGATCGAACGCCAATTGAAGATCGTTGAACACGCTCGTGGTGCGCCACGACACCTAGTGCGTTATCGATATTCTCGCACAAGTTTGACAATTCTCATATCCCCTGTGACTTGTAAATACGAGTTAAGTTGAAGTGAATTTTTCAATAGAAACTTCTAATATTATAACCGCTAAGTTACTTTGTCTATGTTAACGATTAAAAGGAGAGCAGCTGCTGTAAAAAACTGCACAGCAGGCGACCGCACGAGTCGAGGGATTGCTGCTGTATTCGGTGAAGGACTTCCACAGGGCGCTGAGGTGCTCGTGAAGCGTGAGGGCGTCCCGTGATCCAACATGAGGTCGTCCCATGATCCAACATGAGGTCGTCCCATGATCCAACATGAGGGCGTCCCGTGATCCAACATGAGGGCGTCCCGTGATCCAACATCAGGGCGTCCCATGATCCAACATGAGGGCGTCCCATGATCCAAGATGGAGTCGTAGCATTATTTTGACCATGCGCTGAAGTGTACACTGTAAAAATTTAACCCGAGCTCATTTAAAAATTTTAAAATGAATATTTTCGTGAAAAAACTTCTGCATGAAACAAAAAATTTTCGACACGGAACTTTCGTTAACAATTCGAACATGGAAAGCCTCGAGCACTGACGCGACCTGGCGCCTCCACTGACGTGTTGGTGCCTCGCAGGGGCCAATTCTGCGCTCAGGAATTGCTGCCTCCATCAGTCACTACCTACACGTCCCGAGTGACTTGTGCTAACACAATCTTTATCACATATGAAAGTTCTTAAATAACTGCCTACGTTTGCGAGTATTAACTTCAATCGAGTGACTTCAGTAGGAGATTTGTCTCATTTAAAACTTTAAGGAGAAGAGAACTAACTGCCCTCAGTAACACGATTTTTCTTCATTATAAACTTGTGACAGAAATTATATGCAAAGAGAAAATTAAATAGAGTACATCCAATCGAAACGTTTCGGAGACTAGCTCGGATAAGCTTTTTCATTCTCTCAGTGCATCTAATTTCCGTCGAAAGTTTCGAGTGAAGTAAAATGCTTTCACTGTGTGTGGTTCTCGTCGCCCTCGAGACCGATGATAGGCGACTTTCCTGACTATCGGACTGAGACTCAAGAAGGTCTTCACCGTTGAGAAAAACCCGTTGACGGGTTAATTCGATTCTGACGATTTATCAAAGCTCCACAGGTTGATAAGGGATACACTCAGTAGATTTGGTCTCTGCCAAAAAAATATCTCGGATCACGGCTTCAACTAAAGTCCGAAATCAACTTACTGTCCGCTTAAATCTAAAGCTTGGTAGGTCTTTTAATGAACACATGCGGCTCTAATGCGCGGATTTTAAATTATTCCCCACCTGCAGAAGGTGTTTCACTATCATTCTTCAATTTGTTTCCAAAGTTATGGAACTGTGTCATCGAGTGAATAAATTCATCGCAAAAAATTACACTGATAATCGTCAGAAAAAAGGAAAATTTGGGAATCTAAAATTTGAAGATTACAGGGCAGGATTTGATAAAAATGTTTTATTTGTTCGAGACATCCTCATTCTAAAATGACGTGTTGTGTTGCTATCAGGCCCTGGCAATAACACTGCAAGTGTGCAAGTCATTAACGTTTGCACTCACTAGTAAATTAGCGATAAAGTCTCCCATAAATCAACGGTGATTGTCATTTCAGAACATGATCAATGGCGTATTTCAAGCTTATTTACTATGAGTCTATTTCAATAAAATTACTTATATTAAAATTCAATTTAACGATTTACTAATTTGAATTAAAATTGCTGTACATTTATGGAAAGTCATTTCAATTGAAAATTAAATAGATCAAAGTATTAAACTTTTACAACATAACCTACTCGTTTATGGAGACTAAAACTCCGCCAATGGCTTTCTTAGGCACTGATTAGAATACATCCGTATTTGTTTGATGTATGTCTCATGAAGTTGTACGCATTTGTTTGATGTATGCCTCATGAAGTTGACGCGAAAGACACGCGTTGAATTGCTCCGCGTGTTTTCATTCAGAGTCCTAAGATTGCGGCATAAATATTTTGACACTATTGATGACCTCAGCAAACGTCGTACGATCGTAGAATTGTTCAACTGACCACACACACACACACTCACTCACGGTCACGTGACAACAACGTGCTCGCACCCAATTTACGGACTTAGGCTCACAGAGCATCCCAGAGCTTGAAACGTCCATTTTTCAGAAGCCAATAGAACTCCTTCAAAGCAGAGTAAAACATAGAATAAAGATCCCCGAGTACACGCACCAAAACTGACCACAAAATCGTCCGGCAATTTTCGGCCACTTAAGCGCCGATAAAATAGGGAGCACGAAAAACAATTGAGTGGAATTTGTGGACGTAAAATATGCAGCTATCAGCCGACGTCGTAACAGATCGTAAAATGACCAGAATGGCTGCAGGCCTCGCACACCCGTACTGCTCTTGGCGCCCGGCACAGAGCTCGAAAATGTTTTCGTTTCATCCTGTGTTCGAAGATAACATTGAAATGGCTGGCGTCGAGGAGACAACAATCAGGGCTTGACATTTATGATAACGCTTTGTACACAATTCCTCGGGTGAAAAGCGAAACACAAAGCAAATCTCTCTCCCAACCTCGGCACCAGAAGCCATACATCGAGCAGCCGTTGAAAAACATGCCGAATTCGAGAAAGAGTTGAATTTTACAGCGCTTCTGCACTACATGCAATTTATATTACGCACATTACACACATGACACACATGACACACATGAGCAGCTCACAAGACACACATGAGCAGCACACATGACACACATGAGCAGCTCAGAAGACACACGTGAGCAGCTCAGAAGACACACATGAGCAGCTCACATGACACACATGAGCAGCTCACAAGACACACATGACACACATGAGCAGCTCACATGACACATGAGCAGCTCACATCACACGAGATAGAACTCAGGAGAGCTGTTCAGGCCTGGAACAGGAAACAAGAAGAGCACCATGCCTGGGGGGAGACCAGTGCCCCCTCACACCCCCAAAGATTTATATTATACTCCAGGCAGTGTGAAATGAAAATCATGTGCCCCCCCCCTCCCCCTACCGAGGGCACACTGGCACAAAATAATTTGAATTACTCGTACATTCTTCACCGCTGCTCAGGGCCCTGGTCGCTGAGCTTTTTCTAGCAGGCAACATTTTGGGGTAATTCCAAGTCGGGTGAAATCAATAGCAATTCCGTGAAAATTATGTAGCCATGAATTTTACAACGGAAAATGAATAAAATTATTAAAATACGGCATACTGACGGATGCGGGTGAGCATTTCGTAGAAATGAGAATTTTATAATAATGTACGAGCTCACATACATAAGCATGTTCAACTATATATAGCAGGAACTCGGAAATTTTAACAAACAAAAAGAAAACTACCGTACGAGACGCACATCATTTGTACACGAATGCTGCGACACAACACCCAGTGGCGCCTGCACACACGCTCACGGAATGCTTTCCTTTATTGAGAACCAACACGTCCGGCAGCTTCCCCTCCTTTGCTCCCAGCGAAGCTACACTCTTATTTGATATCGCAAAGCGTGCGAGCTATGAGCAGGTATGACGCGCAGTTTTCTGCACTTACTGTTCCACGTCACTGAGTGAAGATCAGCCAAACCCAAACTTCATCAAAGAACGCAAAGCTTTTGCCGCGAAGTGTTGGTGCGTGACGGCTGATGAAGGACAGAACACGAAATCCATTTGTACGCTGTACTGAGCCAGTTCACACATAGTGCAGTGTAGAAATTGAGTTCTAATATTAACTCACCGCCTCACCCTATATTGAATTTCCCACCAAATCGTAAAAACAGCAACAAAACGGGGGAGCTGTCAAAAGTTCGACCATTGCAGTCGGTGGGCAGGGGCTTCGGAAACGGGATCGAATTAAGAGCTCTCGGCTCAGCGGATGCATTGGTCAATGGAACATTTGCCGCGGCAGCGCTCGACACGGCAACTCTGTGCACAACTCTGCACGAGCGTTAACTCGGAAATTGAAAATACGTACAGCCCGACTCATCTACTCGTGCACTGGCAGGTAGACCGTGTGTTTACGTACATATAGTATATATACATATTCGTGATAATTACATTGCATGATGAGACCGTGAGTTTACGTACATGTAGTAAACGTATTCGTAATAATTACATTGCATGATGAGATTCTATAACGGTACTCATTGTACAGCAAATAAAGTTAGTATATATTCTAGGAATAAATACATGGTATGAAAAAATGGAACGTCGTAATACACGATGCCTCCGCAACCCTCACAATACCAGCCGAGTCCCACACACCAGTTTGGGAGCGCCTGGCACACAACCTCTCCGCTACGGCCACGTAATGCATGAATATGAACAGTCCGTTTAAGTTGAATATGTATACTTCATGATGCACCCTCACGACCATTTTCCCGAGCAAGGAATACGCACCGAGGAATTTTAAATTTTAAGGTGAGGTACGAATTAGTGAGTCGTTCTTTCTATTGTGCACGCTTTTACTAGCGAAAAGCTTATACGCTTTAGCTCGAAAATGTGCAATTCGATGATATTCAAAAGAAATCCACAATTCACAGGCAGTAACTCCAAGCGAATCTAAATTTAAGTGTCAAAAACATTGTAATAAAGAAGTGCGGTTATGCGTCAAGAATACCACATTTGAACCTCAGGAATTGATACACCTGTGGAACAACAGTCAATGGAGACGACAAAAATCTCAAATGAAGACAAGAAACCCCGCGAAATGTTGGAAGTTCTTGCGCTACTTCTAGAAGAACGCAGCAGGAATGGCAAAGCATCGTCAAATTTTAGGCTCGTTTACAAGTCATGGGATTGTACTTCAAGTCCGACGACACCGCACACGGGTTCTGTTCTTCAGCGCTGTGATCGTGAGAATAAAGTCAGTACGAAAGTCTCAGGTAGAAGGTGTGCACGCGTTGCTGGAGGGGCGGCAGCTCTAGTCGACTTCACCAGCCGCTCATCGGCGCTGGTGTAAATTCTCGTACCAGTTGAAGCACCAGTTCAAGCACCAGTTCAAGCACCAGTTCAAGCACCAGTTCAAGTGCCAGTTCAAGTACCAGGTCTCGTCCCCAGCACAGGCCCGAGGAGGCGCGCACGTCTGATGAATGCAGACATGCAGGCCCATTACACCAGAATGGAGAGTGAGTGATAATACTGAAATTTGGGTTGGTAATCGGAGATATTCCTAAACAAAGTGCTCCCATTTAAATTAAACTCAGCATGCCAATTCTTAAGAAACAAAAATACTCGCAGCGCAGCAGTTCCCTCGATTTAAAATGAACAGGGAACCCAGGATGAAGATTATGCAGCACGTTTTAGTTCAAAGTTGGGCGATTTAAGCAGAACATATATCATGGTAATGACCTAATTAGCACATGTACCTTATCAAAACAGCAGTTTAAATTTGCACGGGAGCTCTCCATCTCTACGAAGCTCATTCGGCGAGAGAGAGATTGAGAACCCCACACCTGCGGCAGGTGACAGCGATGAAGCAATGTAGCAACTTGCCGACGTGGGAACGCAATTTATGCGGCGCTTTGATTTTAAAAGCAGTTAGAGCGAGCACTTGGGTCACGTAGGCGGCTACACGCCTGCAAAAAGTCCGCCTTACCGGCCACAATAATGAGCAGGCTGAAAAAAATGGCGCCAGAGCTGAGCGCCGGCCGCTGGAAGGGGCGAGCTGACCGGTCTCCTCCTGGTGGTTGAGGCAGGAGTGTAGAGCAGGCCGGCCTCTAGCGAGGTACTGGGGCTGGGCCACACATCTGGGCTTGATGATACCTGGTAACTGCTGGTCCAGCACGCTCTTTTTCCAGAGTAAACAGAGTGACTTGCTCAAGCAATTCGAGGTTTCTAAGCCGCGTATAAAAACTGGTTTAAAATGACAGTAGATCTTGACCTCTATAAGATGAATGGCCTTGGCATTGAACCTTACAGTCTGGCGAAACTGCCCGACACGTTTATTGGAATGGCTATAGCTGATAATTCTAGATTAAAGAACGCACGTGTAACACCATAAACCCGAAGTAAAAAAATGTGCTGTACTGAAAATCCTTCAAAGAAGAGGTGCCGCACAAGCTGCTCACGTGGGACATGCGTTGGATGATAGTACCCAGTGAGAAAGCAAGCAGTGCGCCTGCTGATCATGTGGTCAAAAGGCAAATATGGGACCGAAAAATGTCAGTCAGACGTTTCTCATGCAAAGGCAGGATGGCTACATCGTCGTACGAACACCATCATCAATTGGGCGTTTCATTACCACTCCCTCACAATGGACAAGGATAAATCAGGAAATTTTTTTTAGCCCGATCAGGAATAATGCTGCACTCGGTCAACAGAGACAAAATCTGAACAAATATGAGGCCTAACTAGCGTGAGGGGGAAACTCACGAGAAATTTTGTAAGGGCAACGAAGCCAAATTACAGTTGACTTACAAGCACCGACACTAGCGATCTTCGCAGCCTCCAGCTGACCTGACGCTGCTCAAGAATCACGCTGATTTCTGAAGAATTCTTTCAGAGGAAATTTTGCTGACGCTTCGTCGCTGCCAGTTCATCATGCAAGGAAGAAACGATGCTCTAGAATAAAGGGCAGCCCGTGAAATCGTCGAAGTAACGTTATTGCTCAGGAAACTTGACAAGTTGTTGCGAGAATAGACACTCTTCTTTCCAGAAAGTATTTAGATCTGAATGACGTCATCTGCGCTTCGCCCACTGCTCACTAGAACATTCGCTAGAAAAATGTTCGTTTAGAGTCGTCGCAAACTGAACTCAGGTCTAACACGGCTCTATTGAAGTAAATAACACATGCAAACTTGGTTAGAGATCAATTTTGACGAACTAGAATGATTCAAATATGATTTCATACTAGCGTGAGGAAATACTAGCCGCCCAAGAAGCCTTTTCCGAGGAGCCCTCGTTTAAGAGTGCACTTAGAAAGTTCTTCCAGTTGTTCCATGAAAGGTGCCCAGAGAGGCATATCGTTGTAACAGCATCCAGTCAGACGAAGTAAATGCTACTGCAGCACGCTGTATGCATACATATAAATAATTGTTTCAAGAGAACAGATTGATGTCTCCAGAGTGTCCAGGAAGTCAGGAATAATATTCAAGCCCCTCAAGTGGGCGGAGCAAGCCGTGCCTGACCAGCAAGTTGGCACCGGCGAACTCTTTAACCTTAGACACTTCCCACGGGCCCTCGACACCTGCTCGTTGGATCACCATGTCTTAGGGTCAGTAACGACCTATTTGAACTCTACCTTCAGAGCATCCCATGACATTAAAACTTTTCCTCGTAGAGACGCGCTTGAGATCATGCATTCAGGGGCCCTCACCGCTAATCTGGGTGACCTTGATAAGAGAATCGCAGCGGCATAGTCCCATCAGCGGGAGGCTACTGAGCTTCTTCATAAGAACAAACCATCACCTCAGAGTGAAAATATGTCCAGCGCGTGAAGAATATGTACAGTATCATTAAAATTAGTATGCATTTTAAAAGCTCATATTTTCTCTTGTTTTGCCCTTGCTACTATCAAAATAGATGTAGAGCACCGTGATTTACTCTTTCAGGCACTCTCTATAGTAGATAAAGGCATTTTCATACTACTGGTACGGGAACTCTCGACCCAATCAATGAATACAAACACTCCAACAGATACAGAAGCTCAGTCTGAAAGCTGCGTGCTAACCACACAGGCTTTCTGTGCGTCAAAGGGTCGCCGCTGAGAAATATGGGAGAAGAAGAAGGAAACCTGACGAATATTTAAAAATAAACAACAACTTAGAGGCATCTTACCACCAAACACATGCAAGTCAAAATTTATGCGTAGAAACTGGACTAACCACTTAGCAGACGCGCATACGCTAGCAACTTCTCTCACAGGGAGCAGGGTCAGGGTAAAGAGTTCAACTTCCATCGTGGTAGCATCAACTCTCATGTTTTGAATTTTTCGCAAAAGGATTTGGATAATTTGATGGACTCTGGCATGACCCTGAAATTTTGCCACTTTCATAAGTTTTCTGAGTTGAACGAGAACGATGCATGAGGCCGGCATAAATACGATGCATAAAAGCAAAATACATGACACGTGCGATACGCGGGATTTAAGACGCATTGAATCTTTCCACAGCAGCGCGCAGCCGACCGGAAGTAAAAAAAATACCGACGATCTGGTCATTGCGCGTCCCGACAACACGTGGAAGCGTCCTGCTCAAAACTGTGGCCAAGGAAAACAAGCATTCAATAAAAGCCGAATGTTATCACGGAGGTTGTTGCACGTTTCACTCAATTTCAGAATTGGCGCATTTAATTCAACAGTGTTGAAGTTTGTCAACATGTCCAACAGCTCCGATGTTAATCACGAAGATGTTGGGCGGGCTGCGTGTTAGCCCAGACCCCTTGTGCGCGGGGTCGGTATGAAACCCATCTTGGCAAGACAGGTTTCTGTCGCACACTATGTGAGGAATCTCGGCTCCCAGGCAGCCAAACACCACCCAGCAAAAACTGGTGGCGTTATCAGGTCAGCTTTTTAGGCACCGCACCTCAGATAATCCACTCTCGCACCAGGCAACACTGCGTGAAATCGCGAGCGAACGCGTGTCTCGTGTGGAGAGAAACATGTTGGTGTTGGAAATACAGAACGAAAGACAGCATATCGTCTTTTCCGTCTTCAATTCATGAGCTCAACTGCGCATGCACAAAAATAGAATGTGATAGCAGTCTTTTGAACAGAACTGAATTCAGTTGCTCTACTCTAAGGCGTTTTTAAACTCAAAAGAGAGTCTCGGCGAAGAAATCTGTCTAGAAACTTTGTGAAAGGACAGGCGCGCAAATTTATTCTCTTCCATGGCTACAGTTTATTCTTATTATTATTGAAGTCCTCCATCGAAAATGACTTGGGCACTTCCAATGGCGTTTTAGAAAGTCTCTAGGAGAATTTGATTAGATTATTTATTAGTTTAAAGCTTCTTAGCCACATGGAATGCAATCTCAAGGGAGCGAAAAAAAGGAGCCATCAAGTATGGACAATAGAAATGGGAAATTTATGTACAGGTGTATTCCCATACATGATTACCAACGCCTGGAAACAACAAGTTAAGAAAGGAAAGGAAGAAAAGAAAAAGAATTATCGGCTTCGAAGCCATGAAATGGAAAAAGTGGGTATGAACGATAGAAGCCCTTAAAGCCTAGCTGGATCTAAGGTACCCTAACAGTCAAACTAGCAGGAACAAGTTAAACTACATGTTGTCCCAAACACATGTTCTACTTTCTCTTACTTGCTGCCTGAAGTACACTTGAAATCTACTACTCCACAAACTAAATCTTAGGACCCTTCTGTGGTGGCAAGGCGACCTTACTGACTGAAACGACAATCCTGACGAGGCGAGGAAATTCGTTAAGAATGATTGCCAGGTATGGACAACAGATGGCACCATCTGAGAAACACATCGACACCGTGCAGAAAATTTCCTTAATACGCCCGGACGGGAGGGCCGCCACAGAGCACGGTACCGACACGCGCAAAAGCCACGCCTCGCCCCGTGGGGAAGCGACGGCAGGGAGGCTGGAAACCTGGACAACATGACTGATGGCGGGGATTAAATGAGCAAAGGGGAGCGTTTACTCACCATTGAGTGCCTCGAGGGTCGCAGCGTCCGCACCTCTCTTCCTGCACACGCTGAAGATCAGGCCGCACCTCAGGAACACAAAGATGAGCTTCATGTTGTCTTCTTCTCGCTCAAAACACTTCAGTATTTCACGAAGCTTTCATAACATCCACTTCCATGGCACACGCGGTAGGCTTAAATACAGGAATGAGTTCACTTTCACTAAGATGCACAAATATCTGGACTTTTTTACCACCAAACACGATACACGCACTTTCACTTTTTTGACACTTTGTGCACTGTTCTTAGGCGTATCAGTTGTTGCAGTGATACTCACGCCTACAATAATAAGTACAGGTACGTTTACAGTGACACTCTCTCCGGAGACGGGATGCACCCAAATGTGGTGCAAAGAGCACAGAGCTGGTAACTCGAACAGGGAACTCTCTTAAAAGCACCGTAGCAGCGAGGGGGGGGGGGAGGTGTTCGCCGCACCAGCGCACTATTTTGCAGGCGGCGGGACGTCCTGCAAAATGACGCGCAGGGAGCTGCAAAAAATATATACCCGACGCTCAGCTCTCCAGCGCACTGTACTGTGCTCAATACCTGAGTGAATCTATGCAAATTCAGTTACGAATGAATGGCCAGCAGTTAGTCACGCTCTGCATGCTTGGTATGACTAGTTCACTTGGGTGGTATGCAAAGATCTAGCGCTGTAAATATTTGGTGGGGGCTCAGAACAGTTAGATACTCTGAAAAGAAAAACAATATTGCTATAGCATCAGGAGACAGAGACAAAATTCAGAATACCAAGTAAAACAAAATAATTCAGCAAGTTACTTTTTTACATGCGAAGGTATATCCCGGTACCGCGTTTGTATCAATGACAAGGAACGTCAGTGGCTACAATAAATAACCAACGTATGTCACTTTAGAGTACTTAACCATCCCACAAAGAGTAATAAACAGGCAAATGAAAAAACTTTTTCCGAAACTATATAGACTTTCAGTAATTAAGATTATTATTTTGGGGTATATCGAGCAGAAAAGTGAAAAAATCGAACGAATTAATAAGTACTTCCCATCATCATGAATATTGATCGTTCCGTAAAGCATGAATTAAAGAAGCGCATTACAACTCGCAAGTGCGATGATTTTCTGCATTAAAACGCAGTATCAGAAGCTAATGACAAGCTTTTGGACATCTTGGAGAGCTTCCAGTAATTATGAAAGTTACGCAGTCCAGTTTATTATCCACTATCCAGCTTTAATATCAACTCCCATAGCACTGAATATATCCGCTAATTAAATTTCCATCACGGTTTTAGCGGCAAATTATTCTGGTACGAGACGAGCGGCGCTGGCGCTCCTGGCTGTTGCGTGCATCCAATAATGCAATGACCGGCGAAATTAGTCCTGATATGTTCCCTTGTTTTGGACGCGGCAATGATCAAATGATCATAAATGAAATGAACGCTCACTGCACTGACACGAGCGCGCGTGTTGCCCAGAGCTCGAGGTCAAAATCTTACCGCCAAACGGACTATCGCGGCCTTCAGCATTGAGGTCGCTCTCAAATGGGAATCGAAACGCGGGACTTATGAATTGTATAAATGCTGGAGGCTTTGAGCTGCACCTTTTCAAAATCATCAATAAAAATTGTGATATATAAGAACTCTGTAAACTGAATCAATTCAAAGTGATTCAATAAAAAATCATGATATAGAAAAACAACAGGTAGCTTTACTCTGAACCAATGCAAAATCATCAATCAAAAAACTAGGAGGTTCTTCCCGGGAAGCCTTTGCTGCGTGGCCGAGACCCTCACCGCGCTGACAACTATACTCTCTGACAGACTTGATCATGATCACTACAAGTCAAAAGGAAGGGGACCATACATTCATAAAAATAATGGTTCGTGGACACACTACACGAGTTCTTCAGTCTACATGGATTTAATAAGAGCAGAGAGTGTAGTAAGGAAGGGGTGCCACAGGCGCATCTTCACAGGGACTATTGCCGCTCGGCCTGCATATCTTTGTCGAACACAAAAATACGATTCATAATGGTGGAGCGGCACGCCTCTGATATGCACTTCGATTCTTTGTACATAATCTATAAAATGACTTAGAAAGTAAGAGAAAAGCACGTTTACAAACATAACTTCAAGAGTTCACATGCAAAACTCAGTACGACGCAGAGGAGTTGATTTTACCTGAACTAATTTCGTAGCCTTCAGGGCAATTCAAAATAATTTGATTCAGCGATGACCCACAACAGCTCGGCCCCGAGTGTAGAGGAGCTACAAAAACTATTCCATATCTCGTTAGACCAGCTCTACCTTTTATTACAACGACCGAATTATTTTTGCGATAGGCTGCACTTAGCTTTGCAAAAAACAGCTGCAGTCTTATCCACATACGGTATGTAACGAGGCTGCGTTTATCGTAGCTTTGTATGAAGAACAGCTACATTTTTGTGCATGTATACAATAAAATTACACGTAGCTTTTTATGACAAACATGCAGCATTCTTAAGACACGGAACCGCGCTCCACTTTCGGCAAATAAAGGCTGAACAAAAGCCTCATAGGCTTGGTAGCATCAGCATATACGCGGGTTTATCACAGAATTTCAAACTAGAATTCGAGTGTTTGGAATTAACATAGGGGGATTTCGGAAAGAACTCTCAACATTTTGAGATGTGAGGGCGCAGTTCCTCCACCACAACGTGCTCACCAAGCACCAGCGCGTCTGAAAAGTCTCTAAACAAAAACAAAAGAAGCACGATAGTCTTTCTCGTTTCCGCTCATTTATAACTTAATGCCGGAACACCGCCGTAAAATTGGCAAGGATGAAGGTGCTACATAATGCAGTGCTCCCACCGCGTCCACACTCCACTTCTTCCATCAATTCTTCGTGCGATCAGAATAGAATTTCGGGTCCCTGAGTGCCCTCAGAATGTTGAGTTGGCGCCAGAGACGCTCGCAGAGACCGAGGTGAAAAGTCTCCTACGGAAATATTAGCGATTGCGGTCGAGAAGCATCCCCTCAACTGACGCGTCCGCAACGAAATGAGGCAAGGAAAGATGAAGGAACAATGTAACAGCAACTGCTACGTGACGACTAAACTTTTTTCTAATATTCCATTCGAATATATTGGTCACAGTACGGAGCATATCCGCCAATTGAATTTCGGCCACATTGTTCCAGTACGACTTTTCTACCGCCCCATCGGTAAAAAACAATCCGGCGGCAATACCTGCGCTTGAGCGGCTAATTTAAAAGATAACTTTAGATACCACAGCAGAAAAGTTCGACAAGGGATAGCGGAGAATTTTTCTGGTACGAGGACGAGCGGAGCAAGATCCCCTGAGACGCTGTCGCGTCTGGACGCGTCTGGGAAACAAGCACTATGAAAATTGGCAAGTTGACACGCTCTGATAATAATTTATATATATAATCGCTTAAGGGATAAGCAGCATTCCCCCTCCCCATGTCAGAGCATCAAAGCTACACGACTCCCCAACAGTGCAAAGCTTCGCCTCTACACACCCCTCCCTGCGAGGCATGGACTCTTAATAAACAAGATTGGCAATTTGCATAGTGAAGGTCATGCGTTGTACGATTATTTTACCGTGATTTTACCATGTTCACAACGACATTATTTACGAGCTCTTTTACCGATCCAGCGAAGAACAAAAGTGATTGATCCACGTTATTGGGCCGCCGTAGTTGTTTCACGTACGTAATTTTTAAAACTGAAGAACAGTTCCCTCACAACCCGCATCATCTTACGAACGAACACAACGCGATCTTCAGCGACAAACTCAGGCATCCATTTCTTGCGACGCCTCTCACCGCCACGCGAGACACGAACCCGAGAAACTAACGGCTGGATCACTCCCCGTTCCTGCTGATGATGCCATTGTTGATGGCGGTGTTATGGCAGCAGGCCTGCAATACTGGATGCAGGGAGGCATCATGGCGGCCTTGGGCAACTGGAGGCATCATGGCGGCCTTGGGCAACTGGAGGCATCATGGCGGCCTTGGACAACATCCGGGCAACTGGAGGCATCATGGCGGCCTTGGGCAACATCCGGGCAACTGGAGGCATCATGGCGGCCTCGTACAACAGGACGCTCTTGAGATCATTTCTCACAAGGTAGCCATCGCCAAATTTCTAGAAATGAAAGCATATTATTAATTTCCCGGCACTTGATTCCAACTCGAACAAAACACGTGTAATGAGAAACTAATTAGTAAGCTTACAACATGCACACAACACCCCAGCGCGGCACAAGACTGGGCGGAGGCACTCAGGACGTGGGACATTTCACTCGACGTCGCAGCTCATCTCTGAGCTGGGACTACAAATTAGGAAAGGCGTTCGTTTTGTCCTTAACACTTTATCAACGATTCTCCACACAGGTAAAATGAAATGTCGACAAATATCTCTGCTATGAATTTAAAAATTAAGAATTTAAGTTTACAAATTTGGTTGTTCTATTAATTTTCTTTCTAATTAGAACTAGCTTATTCGATTGATGAACACAAATTTGACGAAAACCCAAAAATTTGTAATTGTACATGATAGTGCTTTGGTTACATTAGGTTAGGTTAGATGACCGCGTGCATCATAGATGGCCCACTCCGGAAGCAAAGTGTTGAGGAAAATAATTATAATGTTTGAAAGAAACCAGGCCGCCGGAGGGCAATTGCTCTCTCAGAAAGCGTAAATTGTGCCGTAATTCTGCTCTCATATTTTTCAAGTACACATGCCTTGAAAGTTAAAACTTATTAGAGATTAAGAGTTTATCACATCGACTCATTATCTTAGTCCTGAGCAAGCGCAATGCTAGGCTGGCAGGAAACGAGTTTTAGAGCAATTATTACACATAACATTCATATGACATGAAAAAGCTAAATAGTTAGCAAATTTTGTTGCTAGTACTAACAAACAATAAATTCAGCTGAAAACTGAACTCGTCAGAATAACGTATAATAAATAATAAATACTAACTTTTTTTCCCCCTACTTTTCCGTCATATAATGAAAGGTGTTTCAGTTTTTTCGTTCCCGAGCCCCAGCTCCTGATGACGACACAGGACCACACCTGGGAGGACCTGTGCTTCCAGACGCCGCTTCCATCCTTCTACTCAACTTGGAAATATTAACTATTTTTACCACTGTTGAAGTCTCGTCCCCGTATGCAGGCAAGCAGGTTAGGACAAAAATGTCAAATGATTCAGCTATAACTTAATGGTAATACAATTGAACAATATTTTAAATCGACAAAATACACATTAAGTTAGCGTCATTTTATGCTAGATTACGACTGACTAGAGGAACGTAAAGAGCTACTAGAGGGTAGCTTAGAAACATAACATTCATCACATTCGTCAGGCCAAACATAAGAGTTAGAGTGTATTTTCTCTTCTGAATACTTACTCACTACGTGAAACCAATATCAAAATTTTTATGAGCATGCTTACTTACAATGATCCGAACGAGAATAAATTTCGTGTTGCAAGGGTAGCCATTTTCTAATAAATTATTCCGCTCAAGTTTCTCAAAAAAAATTTAGTAGGAAATAAAGTTTTAAAATTTTGGAATCAAACCAGGAACAGAAGTTTCCACCAGCGTCAAAATTTTGTGCTCAGGTTAAAATTAATTACAAAGGGTTTTGACCTGTGATTTATTTATATAGGGTGGTTAAATTTGAAGGGCCGATGTCGATTTTGAATAAAACACAAGTTAGGTTCATAATAAGCCTGAATAACTTTAACGCGTTGCTCGATTGTGTATCTTACCATGGTTCGAATTGAATTAGTCTGAAATAGAAAAATGTCAAATTAAATGCAGAAAACACTTGACGTTCAGGTGTGATTCACATTCAAAATCGGTCCTTACAATTTAACCTCCCTTTAGTACGTCGACTTGTTCTTTAGGAAAACACTTTACATTAAATTTCTCGCAGTGACTGGACTACGACAGCGCCTGACGTGGAGCAAAGTTTTAGTTTTTTTTAATATCTTTCACAGAACGGCTCATCACCTCTGGTGTTGAAAGATATTATTTTATGAGCACAATCAATGATTAGATAACTGTTTAATTCCCTGAAAAACATCGGCTGCTCATACGAGGCACTGTTTCATAAACGGAATATTTTCTCAAACCACAATTAAGTAAAATTAAATGTTAGGATTTCCGATGTATATCGAAGAATCGGATAACATTTTCATTTACAATTTTTAGGAATACTAGAAAAGAATCTGTAACATACGAAAAAGTTTGTTTTTGTTATTGGATAACAAATGATTCCACAAAAATATCGTTGGGTGACATTTTGAGGCTGACTTGCTACGCTAGAGACCCAATGGGAATAAATATTTGAAAGAATTTAAACACAATCTGCAGGAGTAAACATTATTTACAAGATACTTTAGGTGGGTTTTATAACTTAATACTTGACTTTTCAAGCGATATTCATTTAGAAAAATTAAATGTCGGGAAATATCGAGACTCGTGGCCTTGAGAACTGTTGTTGAAGTCCGCGGTCTTGAGAACTGTCGCTGAAACTGTTGAGAACTGTTAATGAATTTCGGATTATATAGAGACTCGTGGAGTTGAGAACGTGGGTAAAAATTTGAGCAGCGTAAGCCAAAATTTTAATAGCTCGTCTACAATTATAATTGACTCCGTTTCTTGTTCGAGTATAAATTCAAGGGATACTTCACACGACGACGAAAACATCAAAAAATTAATACGAACTTCTTAGAACTTTGGGTAAACTTACGGAGCCTGAACCTAAGAACTTGGGGCGAATAATCGTTTTAAAGCTCAGATGGAACCAAGTGGCACAAACGCTGTTCAAAATTGTATTTAAATTCTCTGGGATAACTTTGGAAACTTCTTTTTAGAAAGATCCCCACGTTCCTCAAATGAAGCAGACGGTTTAATTAGAAAATCGACTGCGTGAATGTAACTGCGCCAGCGATAAAATTTGCGATTTCGGTAGTGATGGAAGTTTAGTTCTGGGCTGAACTCGAGGCTGAACTCAAGGTGAAGCTCGAAGTTGAGCTCAAGGTAGAGGTAAAAGTATAACTAAAAACTAAGTTAAAGATCAAGCCCAAGGTTGAGCCCGAGGGTTAGCTCAAGGGGAAGCTTCGTTAAACTCAAGTTTTGACGGACGTATACCACACTATTCGCCTCACCACAGAGAATTTTTAGAAACAGCGTCACATCGCATACCAACAAAACTTTGATTCTGGTGCCTATGCATCCAGGAGGCAATTCCTTCTGGAATATTCCCAGTATTTACCCCATTTATAATCGTTCATCACTTCATTATCTTGACACTTTGACTACGATTCTATACACAGGTAAAATTACATGCCGATAAATATTTCTACTGTGAATTTAAAAATGAAGGATTTTGGTTTTACAAATTTGGTTACTCAATCTTCTTTCTAATCAGAACTAGCTTATCCGATTGATGAACACAAATTTGAAGAAAACTCGAAAATTTGTATTTATACATGATAGTGCTTTGGTTACATTAGGTTAGGTTAGATGATCGTGTGTACCATATATGACCCACTCCGGAGACAAAGTGTTAAACATCCTTATTATTAGAGTCGAAAGACTAGTATTTCTCCGAAGAGCTCAGTAACAATTTTTTATCAATGATCTTCTGAAAAGAATCGGAAGCCATTTTGAAGAAACGAATCACAATTATGGAAACCGTTTTTCAAGGAACAAGCCACGTTCAATACGGATGACACGAACCCTATATTTCACTATGGGGCCAAAACCAGAAAATTCCTCTCTGTAATCCCAAGTTTTGATTTTTCAAGCGAGCGAAGTTTCATGAATGTGATATCTTGTTGCGCGACTTGGCCAGCAGTTATGAACAAACGTAAATCATGCCGTCCCCCCGAACCTCAATTCAGAGTTTCCCGAGCTGAATTGAGCCGTCGACATTGTTTAGGATCAATGTTTCACCGCGCGCGTCGACGCTGTTAATTATAACGTTTGGGCTCGTTTTCAAAACATTAAATTCTCCACACTATGCCAATAATTTGGAAGAAGGACACCGCACTCACACTTGCACAACATTAACAGAAGTACAGTAGGTCCTCTTACTTCTTGAACAGACACACGAGAAACTATATCGTAAAAAGTTACAAAGCGTTTTCTTCCACTTCAGCTCACAGAAAACAACAGCCACCTCCTCGAGCCCCGCACGACGGCAAACTAACCGCGACCGCAGCGGCGCCTAACACGACCTGGGCAGTGTGCCTTGATGAACACTTTGCCTCCGAAGTGGGTCATATATGGTACACCCAATCATCTAACCTAATGTCAGAGCTGGGCATAGATAGTCAAAAATGTATCTAGATACTAGATACTAGATACACCCTTAAAATGTATCTGGATACAGATACTAGATACAACTTTCCAAATGTATCTAGATACA
>VOMN01089788.1:0-22680 GCA_014899125.1 Orchestia grillus | reverse complement strand
GTGTGTCCTCCAGGTAATGAAGACGAACTACTCATTTGAAATTTTGCCCTGGGTATCATATTTCATGAGTTATTGAAAACTTTATGCTCTTAGGTTACGTACGAACATGGATACTGGTCAATGAGACCGTAGTACCAGATTCCTAAGTACAAGGAGCGTTAAGAGAAAGTTCGTTCTATGTATCAGTTTTGGATCATGCAGGAATTTATAGCGAGTTTGGAACGGAATCGTAGAAGCGTAAATATTTAGATGAAACTAGCTTCTATGACTAATAAAAGTTATTTATTGCAAGATAATACATAAAAATATCAATAGTGCATCCTTTTTAGCGTTCCATGCCTCTCAAATTTATTTTTCACTCATCCTAGCTTCATTAATTTCACTTTACCCATTTTAAGTGCCACGTTTTTATTCAATGTTTCTGTTATTTTGGTCCCGCTGACATCATAGAGCTTAGGTTGTGCAAAAGTATTTTTCAAATAAAAGACGAGGGTGTTGCCCCTAGGAACATGTGCCTGCCGGACCACAACTTTCCATAAAAGGCTACACGCAGGATTATGAGACGATAATCCTTGTGTAGAAAACAAACAGATCCATAATTTGTGTTGTTGAAAATAGCCGGTTGATATAAGGGATTTGTAATATTCTTCGTTTTTATTACGCAAATGCACGTAGCGTGTGCTTATAATTGAACAGGCTTACCATTCGTAAACCAGTAATTCGCCGATATTTTAAGAGCTCAGTCGATCGTACTTGGATTATTCAACCGGAAAATACCACCTAAAAACGTGTTTTTTTGAGAGTTCATATGGTGTTCTAACTGCATAGTTATGAACATTATTAACGTTTGTGATAATTAATAAGCAATGCACTGTCTACTGGATGCACGCAGTGGCGGTATGTGGCGTCCAACACTTGGGGTACGTGCGAGAATGGGACGGACGCCTTGGGCTGCGGGCCTCAGGAGGAGTTCCGCTCTTGTGCCGACGTGTCCATCTCAGCTCCCAAATCCGAGTAAGTCGTTGCGAAAACTTAGCCAAGGATATTTGGAGAACACTTTTTTCGTAAGTACAACATAAACTTCATTACAGTGTACTAAATTTATGTTCATATAGCAGGGTTTATTTGAGAATACAGGTATAGATGTCTAATTTCGAAACCTTGCCTATTTTGTTAAGTTAAGCTTGTAGTTGTCTTATGCCTGAAATTTCTGGCACACTAGCTTTGCCAAGACGACCCTCCAAATTCCAGACAACGTTAACTTAAAACTTCACCGTCGCCTGTAAATTCTGAATGTAAACTTCATATTTCCGTTATTCAAACTTCAAACGCAAAGTCAACTGTGGTCACACCAACTTATGGTGCAGTGAGCATTGAAATTTGTGTTTATTCCAAAAACCGAATTGCCAGTTATTTGCTTGTGAAAAATAATATAGCAAAATCAACAGTCAGTAGTCATTACGACGCCGGTGTTTCACATTTGAACTCAACAGGTGAGACGCCAATCTCATAATAACTGTTATATTATTACTTCATAGAAATTATTTGCAAATAAATGTTAACTGCCTAAATACAAGGGCTTCATCAACAATAACTTTCGGATTTTCCATGGTTGTAAGCCCTCTTACGATTTTCTCTGTTCAGATGCGGAGATTTTGTTTTATGTCACTAAAACCGAATAGGTTTTATTCACATGCATATTCACAAACAGAAATCTGCTTTGAAAGACACGGTTGGCTTTACGTTTTCAAATTTCAATTAAAACGTAAGACCGCATATGACATCATTCGTGCTGATTATTCCGATCCCTATTATGAAAAACGTAAATTTTGCAGTGCTATGAAAAATTTGTTTTAGTTAGAGTATCTTACTAGTAATTATTAATTTAAGCGAATAATATTTGCATTTGTCTGCCAGGTTATATTTCCTTCTTACGAAAGAAAATGCACTCATATTTTTTGCATCGGTTTTTCTACCCCCTGATGTTCGCTATATTAATATATTGCGTTTCATAATTACACAAAATTCTTATTAAAGTTATTTGAGAGTTTTATCACTCGGAGATATAGAACAATGTGCAGGATGGGCCACAAAAAAGTTTCTTTTTTCAAGAACTTATAACTCAGTAACTAAAGGCCGTATAAACTTCTATATAGTCTTATTTTCATTGCCTTTCAACTTACTTTTGTCTGTTTGAACCATTCTGCATTTATAGAAAAAGTTCACGTACAGACGCACGATAAGTGAGGGCCGTTTTTTCGGCATTACGCAAATGCAGTTCTTAAGACACAGTCTACATATGTTTTTAATTGATAAAGGTACTAAATGTGTAGCATAAAAAGGAAAAATAAAGATAATAGGCTTCTTAAATCAAAATTTTTACTATGTACTTAATTAAGCACAAGAACATACGGTTTCTATAATAACCAATAGCTACCGTTGTTTTCGAGGTACTTTAGACACCGGACTCTCATTCCTAGCATTGATTTTATATTAGTTTCTGGATGGTTTCTAAGTTTATTAATATCTTAAATGATGCAATAACTCAATTCTTAAAGGTCGTGTGGAGGTGTCTTATAAACATTATTTTTGAGATAACCCCGAATAAAAAAGTCCTGATACAGTAGTATTGCGATTACAAAAAGTGAATGTTCTCTTTAGTGCATGTAATGTTGAAATTATTCTCAGATTGCAATTGTAGTATAAGTATACTTGTGATCAGCATAGCACACTGGAAAACTTCTAAATCTGATAACTCTGTAAAGATCTGTCCCCAAGAGAGATGGGATCAATCTTCGAAGAACAATTTTGTTCTCCAGTAGGACGCAATCGTGAGCAACGAAATGCAAAGTTAACATTAGCCTTTCATGCGCACTCAAAAGTGTCTCTGCTACTAAAAACTTATCAACTTCCGAGCCAATATATGAGCGTATGTTTCCGTAGTACCTACACCGCCGCATAGCTGGTGTACGAAAATATATTGACCTTACAAGGCTTCCAGTAGTCACTGCAGTAGATGCAGACATGACCGTCGAGTCGGTAATGTCTGCTTCTCAGAACATTCAGAACATTCGGACGGTCGTCTGAATGTTCGACTTTTACAAAATGCGTAGCAAATAATAGAGCTTAAAAAATTCTGAAATGATATTGAAGTGGCTCTAAAAAAGAGGCCGAGGAGAAAAATCCGAACCTCCATTGTATGACTGGAACTTCTTGATACAATTGCTGCCTGTTAGATCTAGGCGAAAAATACCATGGATTGACCTTTCATGGCTTAGTGCCTCATATGATGCCAGTGATAACAACATGGGAATTTTTGAAAGCATTCCGGAGTTTCATAGAAATTACCGGAGTGGCGATAAGAATAATTGCAACCCAAGAAAGTCTAGTTTGATGCCGCGTATCAAATAAAGGCAGCCAACCATTTTTGTAACAACTTCATGGAAGAAACGAAAGTGATAACGGATATTTAATGTTTTCCGCCTTATAGATCAAAGTGGTGAATTATGGGTCGTTTTAACTCGTTTATTTTGGCGCGTGCTGTCGCACTAGAGAAAGTAGTTGATGCTCTCTTTCTTTCACAGTGTATCATCGGAAAATTCCGTCGAAGAAGTGGTCCAGCAGGAACAATCGTTGGGCGGAGAATCCGAGACCAAATCCGAAGCCATTGAAAATTCTGAAGAAAATGAAGACAAGCAGTCATATTCTCAAAGAAACTTTGAAGGACAAGAACAAAAAAGTTTGAAGTTAATCGAGGAAATGGCAGTGGCGTTGAACACTAATAAGGAGATTCAATCTGGTTCGGAGCAAGAAAATGACGAAGTACTCATCTCCGAAACTAGAGAAGATGATGAAGACACTGATGAGGAAAAAGACGAATACGATAGTGGAAGTGAGAGCGAAAGCGAAGAGGATGATGATTGAGCTACAAAGTAATTTCGACGGGAATAACTCAAGTTGAACGCTTGAACTTGCTAAAGACTCGGCCCATATGAAGTGAGAATAAAAAAACTTCGATTGAGAAGATGTACTTCAGGTGGCAATGCACCGTCGTGTTCGGAATTAGCTTAACATAGTAATTAAGTGATGCAAATTGGTTTTATTCTTTACTTGTGCTCGACTCTTTTCCTACGTCAATGGAATTAGCTTTGGTGGTACGTGGAAGGGAAAATTTGCTCAGTGACTTGAAGTTTCCTGGAGTTAAAGAATTTAAACTTCATGCCCAGATCATTATTGTTTCGCTTTTGTATTTTCTAGGGCATCGTATATTCTCATCGACTTCGGAGGTTCCGAATTGCTGAGAAGTTATTTTTTGCTTTCAATTCAGACCGCAAGCTTATATATATAATTTATTCTAAGGTTGCATGAAGTATATTAGAAAATATTTTGTTGTGTGTAAAACCTAATAAGCGTGGAACATAAGCCTAAATGTTGTTCAATATTCGTGTCGGTAAATGATCCTCTCAATTAAAGTGGCACAAATTTTGAATAAACACTTGCAGGATTCTCTCAGTCAGCGGAAGAAAATTTTCAATCGGTTTGTTCGTTCGCTACCAAGAAAACGTGAATCAATTACATTTTCGTAGCGCTTTTTATTAAGATTGAGTTTGGAACATTTTGTTTGAGGCGTGTTCTCAGAGTATTTGCCTGCCATTTGAACTCGGGCTAGTACTTATATCTGAGATGCCTGTGCTAAATGAGTTACGAATCTTACCTTGAAAGAACCGTCTCCGATACCTGATTTTGTTCAAATTGAGTCAGTGACAAAATGACGAGGTGTTCATGTCACTGTATTACCTTATATTTAGATATATTGTTCCCACAAACGCGTTTCCTTTTCATGATCTAGAAGTGTAGTTCACTTCGTAGAAATAAAAATTACCTACCTATATTCAAATGCTGATTTCAACGATCATACATCTCGTGCCGCTATCAACGCCTTGTAAAAAGTGAACTCGGAACGATTCTTCATTTTTTTTTCACAAAAATTACACATCAACTACTACCCGTTGTTTAGTTTTTACCTTAAGGTATCTTTTTTCACAGTTTGTAATAGGGGTTTTCTGAGGAATAAAGGTATTTGGATTCAAATTAACTTGTGCTGAAAAACCCTCTAGAAAATGCGTATTGGTCGCCGACTCGTTGGTAGTTCACTAAGTTCTCCTCGAAATTATGCATAAAAAAGTGAAAACATTTGCCTGATCGAGAACTTTTGATTTTTAGGCGTAGCACATCTTTTTAACGTCAAACACCGTATTTTTCACATGGTGCTTTTTTCCAAATTCGCGTTTGTGAAGGTTATTATATGTAATTGATGAAAACATTACAACCGCAATTCTTCAAATAAATCGTTTTGTTGATTTAATCACAACTCACTAAAAATGTGACTCGGCTCCACACGACAAAACTGGTGCGGATGACCTTGGTGTCCCGCATAGTTTTGTTGCAAACATGTTGTGAATTTCTTATTAGATTTCATGGAGGGGTAATTAACGAATCGTAGAAATATAATTTCAATAATAATTTTAAACCTAGTGTAAGAGGAAAAGAGCTTATCATCAATTCGAAAAATATAATAAATGTTCTAGCATACTTGTTCAAAGAATTGGGCAAGACAAAGATACTGAGGAAGTGAGTCGTGAGATCCGAGTTTTTGGGTAAGAAACATGAAACAGAAACAAACGATGGCATCTCGAACTCAGTTTGGTAATGTTCAGAAAACGATTGTTTAGGCGATCAAAAATATTAATAAAAAACTATTAGCTGAATATTGATAAATTCAGATTATCGAAAATTTTGCATCTAACTTATTTGAAGGATATTCGTTCTACGAATTCGGTTAAAAAAAACTTCAATGGATTATGAAAATAGTTTACTATGTGAAGTCCAAAACTAAATGAGATCGACTTATCGACCAGAACTCTATTTATTTTCATTAATTATTCACAGGAACTACTCGATCATAGCTGTCACGTTTTGGAATCCAAAGAAAAGCGCATAAACGTAGAACATCAATACTCGTTCTAGTACGATCTGGCAAAGGTTGTGGTACGATCTACCGATGGTCATGAATTGAAGGAATTCTTAGCAGCCAGGCAGCCGTTACAGCACCATGTCAGGGAGATATACATCCATGATTATTTATTTGTGCCGTGTTTCTGGCCCAGAATCTATATCTATTATAGTATACAGGGCGACTCAATCGTCGCATTTCATGAACATTGTAGAGATATTCACTTCAGTTGATAAGATGTCAAAAGATCCATGCATAATACAGCAGGAGAAGCAACAAAGAGCTGGTTTCACATGTCAATATTTTGGTCGCCACTGTTGATCAGTTTCTAATGAAGAGCTGCGTTTGAAATCACATGAATTGGAAAAGTTCAAAGTTCAATAGTTATTAATAATACGTTGAAATTATTTGTGTAGCTGAAAATATGATACAGATGTTCATGAACACGCTAGAAGGCTCTTCCCGTATACTAACCCTACCTTGGTAGTAACTGATCACTTCATATATGATATATTACCACCTGAAAATTTATTCGAATACTAGTGGTTCACGAAGAGGAGTAATACCTACTCTTTGTTTTATAGTTATAACTGCTGGTATTACTGTGGTAGATTAATAAATTCTTTGAGAAGCTAACCTTCTTGAAAGAAACCTTAATGTTCACGAAGCAGAACGACTCTCTTTGGCCATCATTATACCACCATATTTTATAGTAATAATGAAAAACTATTGTTACAGAGCTACAGAACCATTAAGCGGTCACCTGCAATGCAGTGAAACCCACAGTAACAGTCCCGGTATTTTTTTAAATTGAACACTTTTGTTCGGGTGACTGTTATCTTAGATCTAGCGGACAAATTATATAGAATATACATTTGCAAACGTTTGTTTACACTTTATATTTGATTTCATAGAGAAAATGGCACTTGATTCGGCTTTTATTTCATTTCAGTTGAACTAGGTTAATAGTATGTTGAGTTAAATATTATTATGGGACGCGCTGAAGGCCTTACATACACTGAAAAAGTGATGATCATCAAGGAAACTACCAAAAGATCATCGCCTGCTACAATTGCTACTGTTTTTGGTCGCCTTGGTAAGACAGTCCAAAGGTTTTTGAAGGACCCTTCACGTTGGAAGCAGAGTTTTGATAAAGACAAAATGAAAGCTTTGATGATTCATGATTTGAGAAAACAAAGCGGCAACTTTTAAAACATCCTGGATGTATGATTAAAAGCATATTTGCAAATGTTTCAAATTCTTCTCGTAACCGTGTTCTTAGTTCACAGGGAATGATTAGATCTCCTGAAAAAAGCTCTTTTGACTACACGGCACGCCGTGCTGAGACTCCAATGCTTGAATGTTTGCATAAGCAAGATATGATGTTTGTACTGTTCAAACATGCGACGAGAACTACTCTAGATGGACTGTGATAGTCCATAAGCTGAGTTAAATTCAAACATGAGACGAGAACTTCTCTATAGATGGAGCGTAGTAGTCAATAAGCTGAGTTGGAAGTAGTGCCAAGTTACATCACAGTTTTCGGTGCAGTCAAGGTGGAGGTTGTGTAATGTTGAAGGCTGGAATAACGGACGATAACCTAATTGGCCCTGTAATGATTTCCAATGGTGTTGAAGTCAACGTCCTTTATTATTGCAAACTCCTCACTTAAAGACTTTTACTTTGGGTTGAAGGCAAAATTTTATCCTTTAAATAAAAGCTTTAAAGGAAAACATTCTGCAAAACAACTGCGCAATATCGCTCCTTATTAGAATTGCAGGTGAACAATTTGATGGTGTTGACTTAAAATTTGCAAGATTTGAACCCAATCGAAAAATTTCTGGTCCATCATAAAGTGAGAGACTTATGATGATGGTCGGCAAAATACGTCCAAATAAGAGTTATGGGTTGCTTTAATAGTTGCATCGAGATATGTGCCAGCTGCAAAAATAAGGAAACTGACTGATTCAGCTACAGATTGTATGTTTGAGGTTATAAAATGCAAAGAATATTATATTAATATATTACCTTCGTGTTCAGTAATATTTGTTCAATTTTAATTTAAGTTACTGTTGATTTACATGTATAAAAATATTCGAGTTTGGATGAGATGCATTTATTTATTTTATTATTAAAGTCACACTTTAGGCATGTTGAACCAATATCATGTATCAAGATAAACAGCAAACTTTAAGGAAAAACGAAGTGCCTTTCAATATTCATTGTATACGTTGCAACTAGCCATCTAAAAACTGACATAGATGAATATCCATAAAAAATATATCATTCTTTTTAATGGGATCATATTTTGAGCAGTATTAGAGAAGATCGTTTTGTGGGTCACCCTGTAGGGAGATCAAATGACGTGAGCAATAATATTGCCTGATATGCGATGAGGTCAATTAATAAGTATTGAGGGCAGTGTGATAACATGACTCCGAAAGTTTTCGATACAGTTTTTGTTGAAGAATAAGATCAGAAATTTTCTCAAACTTATAGTGTTTGCTTGTAACTTCGTTACTAAGATGAAAATATAGACAACGGTTTAGAGTATCTGTGTCTGTCATGCATTTCTTTTATCGTCATAGCGAGGAAAACTGGGTGACGTGGTCAAAACCCTCTCGACCCTACATGCATGTAACCCACCGCCGCCAGCTTGACCCTCACACGATGATTGAACGATGAGCATTGAGCAATGATAACTTTTTGCTGTTTCCGGTGCTTCTCAGTTTTTGTCACGTGATCATTCATGTTGATACACTCCTTGCACCATTCTTTCCTTTTATTCTCTTTGTGTACATATAATGGACTCAGGGACTCGACTCAAGCCACTCGTTTATCTCTCGATAAAGATTTGAATATCTCTGCATTATATGTGCAGTATCGGCCGTAATATAGAGAATGGAAACAAAACGATTCTTGAAAATATTAATACTCGAATAGGATCAGATATAAGCTTTTTAGTGAATTTTTACTAAACATAAATATGGTAATTGTGCCTACGCTATGTACAAAATTTGTGGATTTAGTTTTAAGCGTTCTTTAATTGTACAATTTAAAACAAAATAAAACCATATTATGTACATTGGTCAAAAGTTAAGGAATGGATTGAAAATTCCTTGATAGAGTATTAGCAAAATTTCTTCAATATTTAGTAAGGTTTATTTAATTTTTAATGACTTCATGGCATCTATGGCCCCATGATCTACTTAATTTCTTGCAAAACGTGCAAGTTATTCCTCCCATCCTTCCTTCAGTGACTCCAACAAAATTTTTTGTTGGATTTAGGTCGGAGTTCTGAACTGAACATTTCATTACATTAATACCTTCCTCTTCAAAATAAGCAGTCTATTTCTTTGCATTGTGGCAAGGCGCATTATCATGCCTTAAAAGTAGAAAGTTGAATTCGAGCAAGTATAAATTATTAATAGCATACTGCCGCAGAAGTTTATGGGCTAAATCCCCCGGAAGAAATCATGCCCCACCATCTCATATAAACTTACAAACTAAATTGCCTTAATAACGTTTCGAGGTGAAAATCGTTCACCGGTTGCGTCGTACATGTATTTTACCGTCATATCCAAACAAGTTAAACTTCGATTCGTTTTACTGAAATTAAGTTCATTCATTGTTCATTTGTCTAGATAAAACGCTCATTCGCAAAATCCTAATAAGCTCTTTGGTTTTTCTTTGGATATTAGAGGCTTGGATACGGAAATCTAAAAATATATTCCTCCGTAAATTTACCCGCAATAAACAGTTTTCCTTGATATGCTGTTCACCAGTCCATACACTGAATTTATGATAAATCGATGCAGCTGTTGCGGAACGGTCCTTTAACGCCAATCTATCAATCTTTCGAATATTATGCGTAGATATTTTTCCAGGTCTGCCAGTTTTCGGTTCCGAATCAAGTGCCTTATACATGTTAAATCTACTTATGACACAATGCATAAGACTTTTTGACCTCGGAACGATACCAGCAATTTCAGAAATTGGCTATTTTTCTGTATGGTTTGCCAAAATTTGTTCTTTTTCTTGAAGACAGGGTTTTACGTGTTGATGTAGCCATCTAGTTTGATATTGGCTCTAACGACATCAGAATAATGCTTTTAACTTCTAATCTTTCAGTTTAGTCACCTAAAGCAATTTATTCAGGGAAAATAATTTTATTTTTCATCCGTTCCTTAAAATGTGAAGTACTCCAGCTATGTTTTTAATTCAAGAACGTATTAACGGATACTCTAGAATTTTATACGTAGTTGTACGTATGAGTGGCATTTTAATGTAGTGAAAATTTTGATATAATTCATGTAATACTTTTGGGCTAATGAATCATCTTGAGGGTTTTGTTTCCATTCCTTATATTAAAGCTGATTCTGTATATATATGTGCATGTATATACACAATTATACCAACGTAAAAAGTTGAAATAAACCTCTTAACGAACACTGGCTGGAATTGCGTTCACAAGGTCTGAGTAATCGACAGTAACCGTGTTATTGTCATTCAAAATATTATTCACTCCATGATAATACAAGAAGTTGAACGACCGTGATAATGCACAACTTACCATCTATAGGCCTCTACGTAAGTCAACCCTGTTGTTCAATTGCAACCTCAATTTCTACAAGTTAAAGTATTAAATGCCTCCGGTGAGTCTTGCATACATCGCAAAATAGCATCCTAAAATCATGTGTTAATGAAAGTTTGACAAATTTAGCATTAAAAGTTGCTCAAGAGGCTAAACAAACAGAGGGTGAAGCTGCAATCAAGAGTGAAAAAGAGTCTAAGTGCCAAAGTATTATTTACAGTATTTTCGGAAACAGCGTGTTGTGGTGTTGCCAACGTCTGTGGTTTTGCAGCTTGAGTTCTTTCCATGTATTTAGTTGAGCTCATACGTTATATTTAGAAAATAGGCACTAACCGGTATTATGTAGTTAAATAGTTCATATCATATATTATATTCGTTAATGTAAAAGTCGATTCTGAAGGAAGAAATAAATTAAAAGAAACGAATGAAAAATCGTTCATTCCAAAATTAGTCACGTTCAAAGAATTCAGTAAAATTACAGCCTTAAAATTAAAATGTGGAAGCCACAGTGGAACTTCTGGTCATGATCAGAAAGACTACAACTCTAAAATTCCGAGTAGAAGTAGCGTTGAAACTCCGAATTGTGATTCATAATTTTAAGCTAAGCACAAAATGTGAAATACTAACTGAAGAAAATTGTGGGATCTGTGTGTGTATGTTTTAAAATAAAAACTTCTGTGCACAGATAGCCTATTGTAGCTTAGACTCTCTTATGCATAAGATAAACTGCAAAATGATAACAAAAAGTTATGATTCATTACGAAATATCATGAACATTAACACAGCTTAATACTGATAATTGATGAATGCTATGCTAAGCACAGTCATTGAAATATTAACTAAATAAATTGTGTGATCTTTGTGCATACTTCACAAAATAATAATTACAGTGCGAAGATGGCCTATCTCAACTTAGATTCCCTTATGCATAAGATAAACCGCAAGACGTTAAAAAGAGTCCTGATTTATTCGAAATATCATGAGCATCTACACAGGTTAATACAGGTACTTCTTGAAACCTCAAATAATGACACATATGAATGTAAGACGTCTGTTTTTCACTAAGTTGGAAAGAATGGGATATCAACATTTTAAAATATTTTAAAACAGGGGTGCATTGTATCAAATTTTTTAAAGGTTCCGCAGCCCTTATTATAGCTCTTGCACTGCGCTAGATGCACACGAAAACTAAACGCTTATTCTCAGACAACGGTCATACCCGGTATGTACAAGTTTTGTTCATGATTACAGCGCAAATATCTCAGGGTGAGTGACGCTGAAGTAACTTTCGAGGCTTAAATTCTTATAGCTGAGACCCAAAATGACGAGATACGTTTTCCGTGAAATCGTTTGGCGACCGGAGGAGGTTTTGAGAACAGAGGGAGATCATTCCATAGAGAGGCCCCTGAGGCTGACAGAACCTTTTGCCCTATGCAAACACATTCGAAGAAAGTTGAACTTCACTACGACCCTCATTCAATATTCGAAAAAATGCGACTTGGAGTGTTTCCTCATTTGGGTTCCATTGTGTAGTGGTAGCGCGATGGCCTCTTAACCAAGAGGACCAGGGTTTGCATCTCGGCTCAGTCGAGGCATTTCACGTAACCAGGAAGTATTTCCCTTGGAAAAGGAAGATTAAACCACACATTCCTCACATCCCTCACCACGCAGTAGTTGTAATTCATTGAAAACCCAACGGTGAAACGTGTTGAAATCAATAAAGGTTCTATGACGTATGACAGAGAGTTTAGAAGCACGTCATATCATCTATTCTGTTAAAGACTGCATTTACTGTCAAATGAAAGTCAATTTTAGGATGCATATCAGGTGACAAAATGTTTGTGTTAATGTTTCTCCCTTGGTCTCAGTCGGCGCTACTATGTATGGATGGTGTAATACGGTGTGATGTAATTATGAGATATCAATCTAACTGTCTAGCTGTACAGGACATGGGTAGAAACCTTAGAATGGACCCCTCGGATCGTTACTATAACTATTTTATTCTATTCTAGATCGTTTGAATTATATGTATGAAGTAATATGCGGCAGTATGCGATGAGAAAAACGTTCTGATGGAGAATTTTCTCTGCACATGGAAGCGGGGCCGAGCAAATGATGGAGCACCAAAATTTTATACACTATCGAATCGATTTTGCGGTAGGGAAAGTAATGCGGTAGCATTTGGTCTACAGTTCAGAAATGCAACACTTCCGTTAAAGAGACATAATATTGTTGATACCAAAAATACAAAAAATATATGAACAAATCTTCATAACTATCAGCTTTAAGATTTCAAATTAAGATAATGAATTTTTAAATTTTTATATTCCTAATTTCATTCTGTAATGAATGAGTACGTTAATGCATAAGTTTCTCCACAAATGCCACAAAGTAGCCTGTCCTTCTACGCAATGTAGTTCCGACCACGTGCACGATATCATGGGTTTGAACATCTGCGACCTTTATTTTGGACACAAAGGTCGCAGGTGCGCTCTATCTCTGAAGGAGCACGAGGTGGCGCTATTTACGTACTTGTCGATGAAGTCCGGTGTGACTCAAAACTGATGACGCGTGTTTCGATGTATTCTTAAATAAATGAGCCGTGAGCGTCAGATCATTAAAACGTTATGGCATTTCTTTATAACTGTGCGAATAAAATTTCAAAGTAAACTTCAGATTGTACAGAAAAAAAGGATTTACCGCCAGGGTCAGCCTGCGGGTCTGAGTCAGGGCCTTGAAGTGGGCGCGACGCCCTCACGGTGAGATAAGATAATGGCATCTTAGAAAATCGTCACGATCATCAACACCATCATTCCCATTCAAACACGTTCGAAGAAAGTGGAACTTCACTACGACCCTCATTCAATATTTAAAAAAATGCGACTGGAAGTTTTTACAACAATCTTCTGTTACGTAGGTTTCTGTGATTGCTTTCTTTAGTGATGTGGAAGCGATTGCTGATGCAATTCAGCTTATGATTTGTATTTCACAGTATTGTGTAATTTTCTAGTTCAGGCTCACTAAATTTTAGTATTTATTTTAAAAGTGTTACTGTGTCTTCAATACATTCATGTCATTAATATTTAGATAGCAGTTTCGTCCCAAAGTCCTCTAAAATACCTTTGCTTTTGTACACAGGAATGAACAATGTTGCTTTTCTGCAACAATACAAACAATAGTGACATCAGCAATAATAATAGTAAAAATTCTAAGATCATCAAGCCTGAATTGATCGACATCTCAGAAAATTACATCAATCAAACGATTTAATTCAACTATTGAGCAAAGGCACATGAAGGAAATTCAAGACCATTCCAAAGTTTCCTCGAGGCTTAACCCCGGCTTTCCCAACGCAGCTGGCGGGGACCGCACTGGGGCACGGGTACCTGGCAGAGCCTCCTGGCAAGGCCTCCGCCTGGCGCTACGGCTTTGACACTCCAGTCGACTACAATGACAATCAGTGTTACTGTGGGGGCTTCAATGTGAGTGAGGCTACTAAAAAATAGTATCCTGAATGTACTGGTTGGCATCAGGGCCTTCTAGTACATTGAAGGGTCTTTATGTATTTCACTCTTCGTATGGTACATCGGTTGCCAATATGAGTTCACTCTTAAAATTGCGCAAACTGGTACAATATAGGAAATGAAAACGTGTAAGCCAACTTTCCGGTAGAGAGCTTGAGTATATTTCACGAGACATCACTCGATTGGTAGCTCACGCTCTTAATCACAAACTTCACATCAGCAACATAACAGGATCATGAGCCTGTTCCCTACAATTTAATCACATTTTCGAACCTAAGACGAGTGTTAAAACAGTCCGGCAACCATAGCTTCTCTAAAAAAAAATTCAGTACTACTTTATTATCAAACGGAGTTTCACGGAAGAGGTAATTGTGTGGGTTTTTTAACACATTTCTATAAAACTCAATCATTCAGATTTTGAATCCTAGTCCTTAACTTAGGAGTTACATGCAGAGAAGCGAGTGCTCTTAGCCGTAATTTTGTTCACACTTAAATGAAACTGTGACGAGCCTGTAACAAAAAACCAACAAGTTTCGCATGTCACTCAGGGCTCTGCCTCAATCGTATCTATCAATATTATTCCGAAAAAAGCATAATATTGACGTTGGAAATTCTAAGCTAGGAAAACATAATTTTCAATGTCAGAATATTCACACGTGTGAAATAAAGTGAATACGACCACACTTGACCGTATCATGACAAACAGATAAACGCATAAAGGCTTAAAATCATGTTCCATGTGTAAGCTCCCATATTTTACTATGTTTAGGATTCGTGTTTAGGTGCATTGCACTAATCCTACATCGAATTAATCAAATTCACTTCACAACCGATTCTCATGGAAGCCAAATTAATTATATCCTGCTTCTAGTTCCAATATAACTCTATGGGAGGCAAGTGCGGTCTCTGTGGCGATCCTTGGAACCAGGACCCACGAGAACACGAGGTGGGAGGGACCTACGCCACAGGCACCATCGTCAGAGATTATGTTCAGGGCCAGGTCATCCAGGCAATCGCAAACATCACTACCAATCACCTGGGCTACATCGAGTACAAAATCTGCGCCAATAATGACATTACCGTTGAGGCCACACAGGACTGCTTAGATTTGTGAGTGGTGTGGCGTTACAGGTGGCTAACGTCACCCCTTTTCAAAATATTTCATATACCGTCTGAGTTCGCATTTTTCAATAAAATTGTGGTGGAAGCTTAAAAAAACAGTGAAATTAAAAGATATTTTTTCGTTTTTTGCTTATGATATATCACTCCCATTAGCAAAAAGTTTGATTGCATTTCTGTTCGAGAAATTTGCTTATTCATGATGAATTTTACTCATTACACACTTGAAATTAGTTTTCGAAGAAAACGATAAGGAAATAAATTATTGATTGTATCTTAATATCCTGCTATTTATTTTTCGTCTCTAATGCTTGAAGAACTCCTTTGTATGCTGTTGGTCGTGACGACTGGCACCTGAACATCGGTGACGCTAAAGGAGCTGTCAAGTTTGACTTGCAACTGCCGGCAGACCTGACCTGCACTCNAGTGTGTCCTCCAGGTAATGAAGACGAACTACTCATTTGAAATTTACCCTGACGATCGACATTAATACACGCAACCTTGCGAAAAGAGATAGCAAAATCAATCGCGTAAGAAAAGGGTGCACATGAAGGAAATTCGTCACATCTGTTTAGGCCATTCAGAAAATGATCACAAACTTGGAGCCTGAATCGGTGAAGTGCTTATGACAATCTAAGGCTGGCTTCTTTAGATGATGCCGATTGTTTACAACAAGAAAACATGCAGAAACAATTCTCGTTTACCATTCTCTACGGTTCGATCCTGATTAGCTTATCTTTCAATCTCCCTAATTGTCACTAATTTTGTCCTTGCCTTTTTTTTAAGCCTTATCACCTTGTTTTATTATTCTTCGACCTCTTTCAAGATGATACTCTTGCGTGTATGTCACATAGAAGTTTCATTCAATAAGAGGACAAGAGCGTTATCTCTGGAATTTTTTTCTGACGGCCAGATCACATCTTTGCTGAAAGAGGCTCTCTATAGGATTATGAGCCATAAATACAAGTGTAGAAAAGAAAGCCATTCTTTCTTCGAGTTGTCGAAGGCAGACGGGCTATATGATTAATCTGTAAAATTTTAGTTAGCTTATGACTAATGTACGAGCAGCGTGTTCGTATTATTGAAAACAAAGACCGTGCAAAATACAGTGCCGGGGCGTGATTTTGTTAACTCCGTTTATCAAGCTTTCATTACTCTATAAGAACCTAATCTACAAAGTACGTACGTTTTTGATTTCATATTCTTTGTTAACTGTAATAGTACATAATGAATGTTGCTCACATTTAATAAACAATACTCTGGCGCTGCCTATTGGATCCACCCAGTGGCGGTACGTGACGGGCAACACTTGGGGCACGTGCGAGAATGGGACGGACGCCTTGGGCTGTGGGCCTCAGGAGGAGTTTCGCTCTTGTGCCGACGTGTCCATCTCAGCTCCCAAATCCGAGTAAGTGGCTAAAAGATCTTTACGATGAATAGTTGGAGAAAATTTTCACTGCAGTACCATAGATGCGTCATAACAGAATATCAAGTTCTCTAATGAGTGACTTGCGGTGCTGCGTGTTTAATAAAACAATACCAACACTTGAAAATGAAATTTTGTTTGTTTTGTTACATAAACTCTTGATTGTTTCAAATCTGAGAATTAAGGAATCAATCCTTGGTGAAGCCGACCCTCCAAATTCTCAATATCGTTATTTCATAATGCACATCCGGGTGACATCCGTGGATGCTACTCTTATTTACGTAATTCACTTTTAGTTCGTATGTGAAAATCTTTGTTTAAACTAACTGATAATGACCCGAAAATTAGCTTGTGTATATAACAATAATTGTTGAATCAGTTAACACCATATAAAAAATGTTTTTGTGTTGATAGTCTCAGGACAATCTGAAGCGATTCATAATTTGAGTGAGCAGGGGATGATGCAAGTTACTGTGTAACTGCTTCATTGGCTTCACAAGAAATACTCTTGTACAACAATTAAATGCACAAAAGTACAAGGGCTCCAGCTACAATCACATCCATATTTTCATTAGTTTAAAACACACCAACGATGACTTCTGTCTAAGTGTTAAAATTCTATACAGTGAGACTAAAAATGAACAAATAAGACGAATAAAAAACCCTGCCCATTCACAAAAGCCATCCTGTTTTAAATAGAAATGTCATTGATTCTTAACTTTTTCAAACTTTCTAATGTAAATACGTCATTTATAGCATCTATCATTCTGAGCTTGCATAGTATCTCGATCTCTGGTATGATGAACATTTGTAGTACTCTTAACTATTTTGTATTTAGAGGAGCTTGCTAGTCATTAGTCGTTTAGTAAATGCAACCTGCATTCAGCTTCCATTCTATTTTTTGCATTTTATGAGGGATAATGTTTCATTTGTATTAGATTTCATCTTGACAATGATGAATGATACACTAAAACGTGGCTTGAAGTCGGTTGGGAATCGAACCCTAGGTATAAAGAGAAAAATAATTGAGGATAGGAAAAACATTTCATAGACATTCAGACCAATCCAGTTTCGTAAAATCATCATCATCGAATATCATCGGTAAAAACTGTACAAGAAAAACCAAAATATTACGTTGAAATCGTCCAAGATTGTTCTTTGTCTCTAAACAAAGATAACAGAAGAATAAAAAATTGAATTAAAAAATGAATTCTGAGTATTAAAAACAAGGACACACCTTTCGTGTTAGTGCGTCAAACGAGATACAGAGGGTTTGAAGTCGGGTCCGAATCCAAGGTAGGCCTATTTCTGAGTATATGCAAAAATTCAAGAATTTTAAGATCTGCTCAGTTATTGGCTGAATCTTTAATTGAAAAATGATCAAGTTTAAACGGGTGATTCAAATTTTACAATGGGTCCTTTGATTTGAATGAGGTAGGTTTTGTAATGGCCTACTTGTTATATGACTACTGCCTAAATGTTCAGAAAAGCAAACTCTAGTCCGTCTGGATGTGCTACCAGTGTATGAGCCGTTGTAGGCAGCACGTATATCATTACAGTTAGATATCATTTACATAAAAATGAGTTCAAACTTTTTAAGAGTTTTAACACAGTCAAGTGAAATTATTTACAGTATAGTGTAAAATGTATAAATGTATTATATAATGAACATTGTTATTTTCAAGTGATGCATTTTTTGGGACACCTAATTGTCACATTTTCGTCAATCATTTTGAAAGAATTTGTTTAACATTTTAAATGTATAATCACTACATGTAATTGAATTTTCACGCAGAACTTCAGTCAAAAAAGGAATGGCAAGTGATGAAATAGACTAAGAAGATGCCCTACTAGCCGGCTCGGCTCAAATGAACCACGAGCTCCTAGAGTACCTATAATACGTGGGACCTGCTAGGGATTCGATTTTAATAAGTAAAATTACCTGCCATTAATAATTTAGAATGTAGATAATTCTCATCTGTAAAAAAACATACACCATCAAAAAACAGATGTGAAAATTTGTCTCAGATGCGAATGTAGTATAAGTGCACATATGACTAACAGAGCACGTCTGAAAAGTGATGTTTCTAACAATCTAAAACACGCCCCCCCCAATTCAGCTCTTGGTTAATCTTTGAAGAACTCTGTTGCCCTACTGCGAGATAAACTACTGAGTAACGGAGTGAAAATATAACTTCATACTTTCATGAGCAGTGTCTTAAAAATCTCCACAAACAAAGAGATGCCAGTTCTCCAATCATTAACAACTTGCTTCTCTGTTATATTTACCGTACGAACGTCTATGCAGTGCATCAAAGATTAACCTCACATTGCGCCCCACAGTCGCCCAGTAGCAGCAGGCATGTGGTATGGACAAAAATAGTGACAAAAATGTTTTCAGCGATACTGACGTGCTTTATAGAATGTAATCGAGAAAAAGAACAGAATCCAAACTTCTGTCTTCTGGATGGAAATCCTTGAAAATATCACAGAGCTCTAGTTATGAGCACAAAAGCATGTATCCCAACTTTGTTAAATAAGCAAAAAAATATTTATCTTTCCTTATAAAAGCATATAAGGAAATAAGGAAAATAAGCGTTGCAGGGTTTCTCAGACGTTTCTTGAACAGTTCTGCGAATGATAGATACCTAAGAAACTCTAGTTTGAATCTCTATGACAAATAAAGCTTGTAAACAATCTCTCAAAGCGCTTCGTATCAGAAATGAGAGCTTTTACCAAGTATTTTAAGATGCGCACCTAAAACAAAATTGGTGAACTAGGGCTGCAATGCGCTGGTGCGTCATATAAAAATTAAGTTTCATAATCTCTCTTTCACAGAGTGTCACCGGATAATTCCGCCGAAAAAGTGATCCACCAGGAACGGCTGTTGGGCATCTTCTTGCCAAAAGAAATACCTGAGAGTGTGAAGGGGAATCAGATTGAAATTAAATCTGAACTCCAGAAAAACTTTGATGCTACTAACGAAAAAGTTAGCGATAATTCTTTCTTCGATGACGCTACTAACGCAAATTACGATTCACAGTCAGCGGCACAAAAGGTTGGCAGTGTGCAGTTAACAGGAGAGTTTTTCCAGCCTGAACAAGGGTTTCAGTTCGAAGCAAAATTTCAATCCGAGACGAAATCAGAAGCCATTGCAAGCCATGAAGAAATTACAAATGAAGACTCCAGCTCTTACAGTAACTCACGAGGACAACAGCAGAAAGCTCTGAAGTTAATTGAGGAAATGGCGGTGGCTGTGAAGAGTAAGAAGGAGATGCGATCGGGCTCGAAGCAAGAAATTGGAGAAGCCCTGTCCTCCGAATTCAGCAGCAACGATGAAGACAATGGTCCGAAAGAACAAGAATATGATAGGAGCACCGATAGCGAGAGCAAAGAAAATGATGAGCGAACAAAAATATTCTTACGTTAATAATTCGTCAATTCGTGCGCACGCTAAACATTCGCGTGCGCACGGCCCAAATACCATCTACATAGAAAAAATTAGCTTAAAATAGAATGCACCTGAAGTGGAAGAGTATCGGAGTCTTCACAGTTACTTCTACATGAAAATCAAGTCAAATGAATATTGAAGCCCAATGTTAATAGTTAACTCTTTTCATGCAGCAATTAAACAAGCATTACTGATAAATGAAAAATACCATTCGGTTATCGACTCGAAATTTGCTTGAACTCAAGTATTTAAACTCAAAGTCCAGATAATTCTTTTTATTTCATGTATTTTCTTTGTCATGGCATATTCACATCGATTCGAAAGTTCAGTATTGTTGAGAAGCTATCTTTTACTTGGAATTCAAAGCTCAAGTATAAAAAACTCTATTCTAAGATTGCCTCATGCATAAGACATAATGTTGCGCAATGTTAAAACCCTCAAAAAAATTTCAACATATGTTCGCTCGTAACATTGGCGGAGATGAAGACTTCTAAAAAACTTATGAAATTTGGCCCGTCAGCAGTTGTAAGTTCTTAGAATTGTTTGTTCTTTTTCAAGAATAGATTAACCAGTTGCATCGTCGGCGTGAGTGTTATTGATGTTTAGTTTGGAACAGTGTTTATTGGGCTATCATGAGAGTACTTGTCTGTCATTCCAACTCAGGCCTATAGGTTCCTATGAGAAAATTCAGCCGAATCACAAACTTCAAAGACAGGACCATCTCTTACACATATGTCTGTTCAAATTGTGAAAGTAATATGTTATTGATTAAAGTGGTAAAGTTACTGTAAATGCTTTTATGTAAATATATGGTGTCGATTAACTTACGAGTATTTCCCTATCATTATATAGAAGTGTCCAAAAAGATCAGGTTGACAAGATAGCTTTAGAATTTCGGGAAAAAACTAGGTCAAAGAGAGTCGCACCAGGAGAACTCATTTCAAAGTTTACTTGCTAGAGGTAAAAAACTGAGGTGTCGAGTCAAGAAACTAATCACCAGTATAATGTTACACAGTCATAAAAAATACATATTTGACTACAAATTTATTGAAAATACTCGTGTACAGCATACACAAAAACCAGCAAAACATAAATATAAAATTGAGATAAAATACATTATCGATCAATCGTTTTTGTATATATGTACTATCAGTGCTGTTAAGTTTGGATTTTCATTCAAAAGTTTATAATATCAGTAACATGTGCAAGCAGTAAGAATAAAACACAGTTAGAATTTAAAAAGTTAAAGCCAACCAGACTCATAGATGATTTAAAGCATTGAACGTAACGTCTAATTGATGACTGAGGGGGTGGACTTTTAAAGGCATTCCAGTTTTATGACTTTACCCCGAGTACTTAGAAATTCTAATGAAGAGAGAACGAGACTACGGCCCTTGTTCTCAGCTGCACGCTATGCACGACTAAACAGGTAAACCACTTTAGATTTCAAACTTGTGGGAGAACAGTCTTGAACGTCAAAAGTGAACCTATTGAAAATCTATCAGTAAAGACAAGTTGGATTTTTTTTTCATGAAATATTTTCCACTAGTTTTTGTAGGTCGATCCGTAGTTTTTGTGACGGTGAAAGAATACGTTGTATGATTCAAGAAGAGCAAAATGAAAAAATAGTAGAAGACAAACCGTCAGCAGTAAGAAACTTCTTAAAATGGAACTCGCGATGCAAAAAAAACGAGCACTTTTAGATCATTTCGTTAAAATAAGGATTGACATGTTTTAGTGTTTGTTCAGGGGTGTTACGTCAAGTTATGCTATCAACTTTATATAAAAGAATGTCTACAAATAATTCTATGCCTTTCAGATAAAAACACACGTGTAATAATAGGTCATATATAAAATTCCAGGGAAGGGAAACACGAGAAAATGAAGCTGCTTTATTTCATAACAGGTAAAAGTATGAATTCAAAAATTATTGTGAAGGCTATTCATACAGTAAGTTAGACGTACATATTCGCGGTGGCCAGCCACCGAAGAATGAGAATCGCAAGTTTAGCTATCAGCTTCCTCGATTCTCAATTTACAGAAGAATAAAAAAACCCTTGCCCATCTTATGAATTCAAATACTATGTCGCAGCCCAGCTGTACACACCCCACCCACCCGTGCCGCAAACGTTCAAACGAGACAGAACCTAAAACTAGTCCAATATGTATAATCTAAATTAAGGTTCATTTTCCAAAAAGCATCACAAGCAGCTCACTAAACTTCCCCAGATACACGATACCCGCTTGTTCTAACCCCATACGTCTCCTCCCGCAAGAAAGAAAGAAAGAAAAATAGTTTATTCCGATCTCATTTACATACAAAGCATGATACATAGGGTTTTCGTTCAATGAAGTTACAGCCTTAAAATTAAAATGTGGAAGCCAAGTGACATTTCTGATTGTGGTTAATGACTACAACCGGAAAATTACGGGTGGAAGTTACTTTGAAAATTACAGCCTTAAAGTTGATATGTGGAAGTCACAATGGAACTTCTGATTGCGATCGGTAAGACCACAACCTTAAAATTACGGGTGGAAGTCCCGTTGAAACTT
>VOMN01089783.1:0-60656 GCA_014899125.1 Orchestia grillus | reverse complement strand
TATTCTACTTGACCTATTCTCACCTATGCTTGGCTTATTTCATCTAGATTATGCGTTCTTATTTTATGTGTACTGATTCCGGTATAAGGGCTTGTTAGTGAAAGCTAAAGACTCAGGTAAGTCTCTATATAACTTACGCTGATGGTGTGTTGTGTTGGAGTGTCAATTGAATTTCATTCCCGGCTATAGTTGAAGATGTAATAATGGGTGACCAGGACAGGAGGGATGTAATATATTGAGAGTATTTCTAGAAGTTTTTAGATTTGTCAATGTCTCTGGCAACATCACGGTTTCCGCGCTCCCCGTGCTTAGGCTAAGCCATGAATCAGTGCTTTTTTAGAAGCCATACAGTACGCAGCATGTGCTGATAGTGTGTTTGTATATACGTGTCGTGAGTATCCCTAAGCCTAATTCTCTGTCTATTTTACTTATTCCAATAAACTGTGCTACACTTCCTTCGCTTTGATTCCAATTGCCATTTCCATCCGTACGGATCCCTGTATTAGTGGCTATTAGTGAAGACTAAAGACATAAGGTAAGCACCTGTAATCTATTACTGTTGTCATGTATTGGACTGCCTATTGTCTATTTTACTAATGTGTCTATTGAGTTGCTTTTCCGGCTTTAGTAGGAGATGTAATAGTAACGAAATGCGATTTTCCTTTCTTCTTTGCAGTTTTGAGTGTACAATCTACCGAATGGTGATCTGAGAAAGATGGTAGAACATCTGTATTAGAAATTCCGATGGAATTATTTGTAATTGCCACTACGAAAACAGTTCCTGAGGTATCAGCGTTGCGAGAACACTGATAGGGTTCTGTTTTTTGCTCTGTAAATCGTTTTCCCCCTATATTTTGAAAAAAAGTGCACCGTTCTGCAGATACATTTACCTTTCACTACAGCTAGACGAGAACTCCACAGCTTGACGAGAACTTAAGAGCCTTGTGGCTCTTCTAAGTACTCAAGTGATATATATTCTGAATCCAGTTTTTTCTATCATTTCTCATTCGATTGTAATAATGTGTCTGATGTAAATTACTACAATAGTAGTAAATGCTTATACCTGTTCTGGGCTCCACGGCGTACTGCTTGCGTGCTGGCCTCGTAAACGAGAAGACCCTGGTTCAAATCTCGGCTCAGTCGAAGGCATTTTCACGTAAGCAGGGAGTACTTCCCTTGGAAAAGGGAGTTTAAACCACACATTCCTCACATCCCTCACTACGCCAGTAGTTGTAAGGCATTGAAAACTCAACGGTAAAACGTGTTGGAATTAATAAAGGTTCTATTACTGTAAATATGTTAAAAAGTATAATTTCTGAACGAATTTGTCTGTAGAATTTAGACGTAAATTACCTCTTCTTTTATTGATGTACCTTTCTGAAAAAAATGAACTGAACATAATAGAATGAAGTCAGCATTCAGTTTCAAATTACAGGTACACACTGATGATCAACTGATGCTTTCTTATGAGAGGAATGGAAAAATCTTCAGTTAAAAATTCCCATTTCGCAGAGGAAAGAGAACAAATAATACATCACTGTAAAACAATAAGAGTAGTTATTCTGCTTAAGCCTGTGAAGTATTTAATTTAAGGTTGTTGAATAAGAATATATGACTTAAAACTAGCTATGTCAATACTACTTTAAAAAGCTCCATGTAAATTCTATTTACCCTAATTTAGGGTACTTCTATGAAAAACCAGTCGGCACTTGCCGTCAGTTCTTGCAACACAAAATTAATAAGTTTCGCTCTAAGTCATTTTGAGTCATATGAACACGAAATTAGTTTCAGTACCACTGAAGCTGCGCAGATAAGCGAAATTTTGTGCATAATTATACTTTTTTAAAAATTTTCAGTCATGTTTTTCATGTGTGTCACACAGCGCGTTGCAGGAACTTATCAGTTCACCAGCTGATTCAATTTTCCATTGTATGGATGTTCAGATATCTATATCAATGAAGTTACGCGTTATTTTGATCAACTTTCATGAAAACCTTCGTAAAATGTAAATTACTGGAATTATTATTTAAGAATAAGGGTGAGATGTGATCTGTGACGTCACCATGTTGTTTATCTAGAACAGCAGGACGAGAGTCGACGAAGTGATGTGCTCATAAGTTTTTTGCTCAATTTTGCTCTTCAGCACTCGCATCCGTTATGGTATGTTTAGAATACTGTTTATAAATGTTTCATCTATGATTTTCAATAAAATTTTCATGTATTTTCAGTTAAAAATGTTGAAATATCTGTTATAGAAATTGCGCAGTGCCAGTGCAAGTTCGATGTGTCGGCTGTGTCTTGACACTTCGTTTCTTCATATCTTTTTCATTTGGGAATAAAATACGAATACCTGTAGTCTTGATAATTTTATTAATAAAGATAGACCTACTTTTAAATACACTTTTCTTTTATGGGAGAAATTTGAGATCTTACTGTGGTAGATTAAAGTTAAGAGGTTGTTTTATGTGATCGATGCAAGGGTTGGGGGGCACGGGGAGAGCAGCGTGGAGGGGTTAGGGGCGCAACCATTGCAGTGACCTTGGTTTGGGCTGCAACTTCACTCATCACATGCGCGTAAATTGACTGAAAGAATGCATTTAAATGACACAAAGATACATTGACAGATAAGATTATTTGTTAAAATTGATCTCTAAAGGATGTACATGGTTCGGATCACTAAAATTTGGATGGGTTTGTGGGTGACCTGGTGGCTGCAATGGCATATCTTGGCACATCGGTGCTGCTGGTGCGACCGTACCTGCCTCCGCCTCATTGACTGGTGTCCGCTGTTGCTGCTGGCTCCCTCTTGCTGGTCCTACTAACTAGTACGACCGCGCGTAAATAGTCGCACCCAAGTCAATATCACTTTAGAGGAAATATCTTGAAACTCTAAACTGAACCATGAATCATGATGAGCATATATACCTAAGTTATAGCTCAACCATCCAGGGAAATTTATTTCAGGAGGAAATATAGATTGAGCAAATCCCGTATATTTTCAACCAGTTAGCATGTTGTATAATTATTATTGTATTTGGCTTTAATATTATCTCTTTCAATGGGGAAAAGTAAATATGATGAAATTATAATTTTTTATTCTATATGAGATAATTAGGGAAGAGGAAAGTACTACATGATTGTGATATCATTCTTTGACAAATTTAACAAATTGTTCTGGATAGCCATTTGATTGTCCAACAGGAATTAGAATTATTAATTTTATGAACACATTGGGAAGAGCCTCTACAATAAGTATTATGTAAACATATTTTTTAAATTAATAGGTTGCCATCATTTACATATGTCTATAGAATAGTTAATTTACTTAGAAGTATATGCTTCAGTAATTACAACTTGCTAGGATATTTATGAATAAAATTATTTATAGATTCTAGCTTATTCTGCTGAGGTGTGCAAGTCAAAATCTTAACCTATTTTTACCTGGGGACCTTTATGTGTATATTTATACTTCTATAGGTATATATTGTTGTATATAGTCTCCTGTATAAGGAGGCAAGGTAAAGCCAGCCTTAAAGTCACAACTATTTTTTCTCCAAGAAGTGATCTCTTGAGATGTGCTGGGCTGCTGCCATGTAAACACAACAAAATAAGATTCAGGACTCAATGATGTTTTAAGAGAATTCTTTAGTGAGGGGTGCAATTATGAGGTTCATGTACAATTGGTTAATTTAGAAAATGTTTGTATGTTGTAAATTTTCTAACTTAAGGCATATAATAATGTGCATTTTCTTATATATTTTCCAATGTATGATCATTTTGAAAAAATTTGTGTGAATGCTTCTGGTGATCTATTTACTGAATTCTGTTTTTAAAGTATTTTTTTTTCTGAATAGAGTATTTTATTTCTTTAAAATATATGATCTTGGCAAAGTATGTAAAATTATACTGGATTATGAATAGAATCACTCAGTTAAACATTAATGAGTTAATTGGTCTCACATGATACAAGAGTAATATGTAATAGAAAACATTTCTCACATTTTCAACTAGAACACTAATCACCCAAGAGATTATAATACTAAACTGAGACTTGAGCTAAAGTTAATCAAATTATACTAAATTTTTCCTAAATTTCTTGTTAACTTAGACAAATTTATGACTTTTTGATATTTTACAAAAAATTGTAGCTGTACATTTTTCTCTTATATTCTGATGCATGAAAAAAAGTTTGTTCTGTAAATATTACCCAAGTTTCTAAACAGCCAATTTGTTAGAAATAATTTGGAAATCAACTGGCTTTATTTATAAAATAAAGCAACTAGCAGCATTAAACAAATATAATATTGTTTTATGCCCAGGAAATTGTATGGGGGAACTGACCGTTTCATTGATTCCACATTTACTATAGTCAATGTTAACAGATCCCTTTTTTGGCTTTCCTGAGATCACTTTTGATGTGGTTAGGGAGCCTTAAACTGATTAACTAATACTAATTTTTGACAGAAACATCCACCGAAAATAATTCTGAATTAGTATTTCTTTATGAGTGTGGAGGAAATGTCAAGTAGCTATTGAGTTTCCTCTTTATTTTATTTGAAATATTTTTATTGTTTACTAAATGTAACAGCAGATCATGGAAAAGTGTGTATTCCCACTATATAAAGGAAAAACAATTCTTGTCAAGCAAGACGAAAGCCATTTTTTTCTGGTCATTGAAGTGAATTGAATACCGTTGAAAGTCTACTTTTGATCTCAATAGTGAGATATCATTTTGATGTATAGTAGAATGTTTTAATGTCTTCCAGTGGAGCATCAGTTCACAAACAATTTGTTGATGAATATGTTTGTGAACAAATTTTCTCTTTGTTTGAAAATAATTAAGAAGTTGGTTCACTAGCAAAGTAGATGGTTTTGGCAAGGGATGATGTCCCAAATGTTAATTGTTCTCATGGTAATGCACTGCAAATAGTATTAGTTGTTTTGCTCCTTTTTTTTTTTTTTTTTTGAATTGCATTGGCCCTCATTATGCCTCTATTTAATGTGAAATGTGTTACTGAAAATTTTTTAAGAAGCCAAAGTCCAATCTGCATGTCACGTTCTACTGTAAGTTTAGTTTTTTAAAATGTTGGTATAAGATACAGTATCAAAGGAACTTTCAATGCTTAGATGGCTCCTACTAAGGGTACCTAAGTAATATTCGTGCTCACCAATTTTTCAGATGATTGACACAGTATATTCAAAGTTATATCAGGTGATATGTTATCCGTGTGCCATGCTTTATTGCTGGTGTGAGAGTACGCCAAAGAAATTAAGTTTGCTGAGAAGAAGCACATGCTGTTCAAGTCTTGCAAATAGTGTCCTTGTGGTAAATATACCCAGAAAGATAGGGAAGTATGCAAGAATTTTAATTAAAATTCTTGGAAATTTGTGATTCTCCCCTGTTGTAGGAAGCTTCATTTCTCATTTTGATTCTGTATCTTATACTGAACATACTTTGAAAAATAAGTGTGCAACCAAGTGAGATAGTTTATTACAATAACATTAATTAATAGAAGAAATAAGAATTTAATGAGTCATTTCCATATTTCTGATGAACTTAGCTAAGCACTATGCCACTGCTAAGTCCACAATCTGTATTATCCTGAGCTAACAAAGTAACTGAGACTGCTTCACTGCACATGAACACGTGAATTATAAATGGAGCTTATACTCGCTCAAAGCAGCTTGGTCCACTATCTCACATCAAACCCCCCACACCGTCACTCCCTTAACTCGTGTGTAGTGCAGCATTCACAGCATTCGGCGAGAATCATTCTAAATTGTATAATACATAAAACACATCTTTTCTGGGTAATTTGAATGGAACATCATAAGAATGATACATTTTTCATTTATATATTTATTTTAGATAAACTTATTTATTTGATTTAAGGACTTTCAATATAAACAAATGCTATGGATCTATTTTTTCAATTCTTGGAAATAATAAACAAAAATTTGAAAAAGCACTAGTATTTTTGTTACATTCCATAATTGTTTTGTGTAGTTTCTTCAAAAGCTCTTTATGGTATTTGTTTCTTGCATTGCAACACACCTTATGAGACCTTTGTTCTACTGCATAAATCAAGCCTTATGAAACATTTTGAAAATTTTTCAAAAGCAAACAGCTCTTTTCATAGTTCAATAAGTGTGCCAAATTTGAAAGGAATCTGTCCCATAGGGAAAGTTATCTAAAAAGTGAACAGTCCCCTTGAATGGATTAGGTTTTCAGACCAGTAGATTTTGTATACTACATTTGTTATGTGTTGATTATGAACACAAGACCTTATAAGGAAAGCCCCTTGTAAGCCTGTCATATTTGACTAGAATTATTATTCTGCTAAAATGGAAAATGAATGCTTTGACCATTTCAACATCTGCAACAGGTTAGAAAAATTATAATACAATAGGCTTATTGTATATATATATTTTTTGTTAATTCATCTAATTTGTTCCAGATGTTGAAAATGGTCCTTATGACTGAAATATTTATTTTTTTATTTGTGGCAATAATAATTGTAGTCAATAAATATAATAAACTTGCAATCAATGCAACTTTACGAAAGGCAAGCCATCAATATTGCATGGTTTATATATTGATGTGATATCTATAGATGAGATGGTTAATGTATACACAAATTACTGTGCTGTAGAGCAAAATTTAAAGTATAAAGGAGTTGTTGAGGGAGCAGCACACTAATCTGTGCTGTTACCTTTATCACTCTGTAGCCTTAAGTCCGGGTAAGGCCAGTATAGTACTAGCATAAGGAGAGAAAATGCAGAGAGAGCATACAATCAGGTAAGTAGAAACTAAACTGATGACCAAAATCATTACAAAATTACCAAAAGTAAGCAAAAACTTGGGAACTTGTATGCATTTAACTCAATATATATTTGAGCTGAGAACCTTGAACAAAACAGACAAGACAAGCATTAACTCGAGTTAACTAAACCTTTAGCAAATAACAGTAATGTAACCAATGACAACCCAAATTGAAGTGACAATTACTAGACAGACAGAATAATCTTGAGCTTCAGGGGAAGTGTGCAATTATTCCAGGAGAAAGATAAAAAGCTTGCAGTAGAAAGTTACAAGAATAAATTGGCCAGACAAGGATGAAAATTAAGCACAGATGGCGTGATAGTTTTAAGGACAAAGTAGCAGTGAAGAAGAGGGCCTACTGGTATTCCTGTTGTCCACACCCAGGGTTGGACCGAAGTCTAGCCGGTGTGGTGCTGTTCTCACTGGCTCTCTGTACAGCAGTCTAGCGGGTTCTCTCCTCGGTCTGGTTTAGAAGTGGCCAGATTATATCAGTCACCAGCACCCACTGCTTGTTGCTCTCAAGATTAAAATGAACAAAACACGATACAGTTACCTCTGGTAGTAGGAACAAGCCTGAGATTTATTACATAAATTTATATCACAATGTCCTTCAGGTTATTCACAAATTATAACATTTAACAAATATAATAGTGCAAAAGAATTATTATGTACATCAATTCAACTCAGAACAAGAGATGCACTCACCCAATAAGGAACTTCAGTGAAACAGGAAATGTAGTCTGAATACTGACAATTGTATTAAGTGAATATTTATAACTTGAGCAAACTGTATAGTTTAACTGCAAGCATAAAATAATTAAATCCAGGTCGAGAGGAGAAAACAGTTGGTATAATAATAAAAATTTAAGGGAATTATCATTTCCCAACAAAGTCAATTTATATAAAAATTTGAAGCAGCTGGATAATATTCAAATGCAGTTATGAGTCTGAAATTAAAAAGAGTTGAATTAAACAGTATAAAATCAAGTTGATCTTCTCAGCTGGTCAGGTAAATATGTACTTGAAAAAGCAGAAATCCAATCTGTTTCTATTCCAAAGTGGTCATGTACTCTGGTGGCAATAATATCTATTTGTTAAGATAGTTATTTGTGGGCTCCGTGGCATAGTGGTAGCGTGGTGGTCTCATTCCTGTAAAAACCTGGGTTTGGTACTTGGTTCAGGGAGACATTTACACGTGACTGTGGAGTACTTCCCTTGGAAAAGGAAGTTTACACCACACATTCCTCACTTCCCGCACCACACCAGTAGTTGTAAGGCATTGAAGATCCAACGGTAAAACATGTTGGAATTAATAAAGGTTATTTGAAGTGTGAGAATAATCATGAAATGCTTTCACAGTTCCCTTGCATGTGTAGTTAGTCTTGAGACATTCCAGTTGAAGTGAGATAAAAATTGATCTGATATTAAAAATTATGGTACCTTGCTTAGCCAATACCACCAATTCAGTGTCCACCGAGTTACTCGCCCGAGATAAAATCAATTTTCACTTCATACAATTGTTTCCCACTTCCAGTCTCATTATTTGCACAACTTATGAGATTATATGCATGGCGTACCAATGAAGGTACAAGTAGAAGAGGCAGGCAAATTTCTGATAGATGTAGGTTAGGTATTTGTGACCTCTGGTAACTGGATCTCACAGCATGCACTCCATGGGAACTCATACTGAGAAGCGCAATTTTCCTGAATACTATCTAGAAGATTTTAACATACTTGTATTTTCTTCCACTTATGGCCCACTGATTGATACATTTTGGAAACTTGATGTATTTTTTCAGACAAACCTATTTAAAATGACAGTTTGAATTCCCATTACAATTGGCCTACTTTTAATGATCTAGTTTGGATTACTTCTTTGTATTATAGTTTTTGCTATTATGTTTCTGATATTGAAATTGGCTTGTGTAGTTGAAGTGTTAATTTTTTCATATTTTGTACGATAATAATTGTCATTAATTAATAAATGTGATGTGCTTAAAAGTAGTGTCTTTACTCTCTGTTATAATAAAGCTATGCTGAGGACAAAATAGTAATATGAGCAAGTTTCTGTACGAGCTATGTAATTCTAAATAAAAAAATTCTAGGTACTAACTGTCGTTTGTAATAGCAAAAAAGTATCTTAAATAGCCTCAGCATTTGGGACAACTCAGGACACATGCAGAAAAAATTTGGAAAACATGCTTTAAAATTATATTTGGATGTAGAAAATTTTCTTTGACTCAGCAGGTAATAATAGCAATGTACACAATTGTGGGCCAAATTGATAAGTTTTTGACCTCTTCAATTTGGTTTAAATTGACAGAATTTTAGATCAAAGTTAGGTTGAAATTTAATTTTTTTTTCTGTAGAAAATCAAATACCATTGGCATTTGTCTGATGTTATTGGTGTATTATCTACAGCTCACCAAAAAAGTGTATGATTTGTAATTGCAATTAAAATGCAGTGACATTTCCAACTCGGTATACAGTATCACTTATGCAGAGTTACCCTGGGTGTCCCTAGCAGCCCTGCATGACGGTAGAGGTACTAGTCACCTTATATTGTCTCCCATCTTATGAGTTTTCCAAACAGCCTTTGAGGCCTAACTTGAAACTGTGCAATAATTAAAAATAATGAATTTAAACTTATAACTTTTTCAAAATTCTGTACTAGTTTGTTTGTTGATGTAGTTGATTGCTGTTCAATTATGCGAAAAACTTTCAATTGGTTATCCTTAAATACTATATAGAAATATAATTTTTTCTAAAGTAGTTACCTCATGGACTCTATAGCATTTTTAAAATACTTCGTTCTTGACTCCAATTTGCATTCATTCTATCATTGCATTGTGTCCTTACTGAACAGCATTTTCTTAATACTTTTATACTTGCACTGCCTGAGTTGTGGGTGTCTGTTCAAACCTTTCCTTTTATAGCGCAAGCCTGAAATTTATTTGAATAACCCTTGGTTTGTGTGGCCAAATTATACCATGGAAGCGCATATTCATTTTCTGAAATTTTTTGTTATATTTAGCTATCATTGTTGTAGGTGACAAAATATGTGGAAAGATCAATTTTTGCTGACATCTTTGCTTGGTTAAATGTTCCATTTGATGAATGATGTATTCAAATATATTTGTAAATGTGATATTTAGCACTTTGACTATGATTCTCCATGCAGGTAAAATAACATGCTGACAAATATCTTGACCATGAATTTAAAAATGAAGGATTTTGGTTTCATAAATTTGGTTACCCAATTAATTTTCTTTCTAATCAGAACTAGCTTCTTCGATTGATAAACACAAAATTGATGAAACTTGAAAATTTGTATTTTTACATGATAGTGCTTGGTTGCATTAGGTTAGATGATCGTGTGTACCAGATATGGCTCATTCTGGAGGCAAAGTCTTAAGGGTCCAACAATGTATGAAAAATGTTATTTAGTCTTGCAATAAACCTATAAGGCGATGCTTAATCATTGATAACTTGAATCGTTGAATCCTTTGATATTCAAGATTTGCAACAAAAACTCAACCTTCCTAAGTTTTTATTAAGAACCCTTGGTAATCATTATTTCTTTCTTTGAGAAACTATGTTTCTAATCAAATGAATCCTGTATGAATTGAAAATCATTGAGTATCTACATAGAAAACTTGTAGGTACTTTTAATCTTGAATCTTAGTTCAGTTATACCTCAGAAGTCAAACGCAATCTGCCTTAGAAAGTGGCCAATTTCTGAACTAGTCGACTTCCAAATGAATTTTCCCCATGAGAAATAATGGAAATGCAATTGTGTTCCAAGCCCCACTCAACAGGTACAGTAAATACAGGATTTCTTGTATATTTGAAGTGCCCTTTTACTGATGCCATCATCGTATAACCCTCATTTATGAAGATCAGCAATAATTTCTCCTCATCTTCCAATATCTGAGGCCTTTTTTTTGTCAGTGAGGTCACTCTTTTTGCAACATCCGCATATGTGAGCTCTGTTTTTTCTTTGAAAAAGTTGATATTGTTGCCTTGGCCATGCCTTGCTGCAATATCCAAAACACTCCATTCTCAAATTTTGCAATAATTTCCTAATTCAGTTTGATCGTTGTTCTAAAATTCTTCCATTTCACCTGCCTATTATCACTAAAATTCTTCTTAAGATCTATTTTTAGCAGTTTATAATTCAAATTAACCAAATACACTGGAAAAAAAAATTAGTGCCTAGTGCTGCGTAAATTCTCGTGTGGCCAAAACGGCGGATGGCATGTGACTGATTATGTTCAACTTGGCGCACTTTCCACTCAGCTAGATTCGACTTCCGAATGCTTGTTCGGCTTCATTCCGGGTCAAGAGTCACTCAAATTTTTTGGTTGACTGCTGATTTGTTCAACCTTCGAGTTGTTTGACTTCAGAGGTATTACTGTACTAAGTCACTTCCTGGAAACAATGTTGTATATGTCCAATAGTGTAACTCGACATCCCTCAGTTATCTCAGTTATAAGGACCCAAATTGACCATGATAAGTGAAAAACCACAAAGTAGTGTCACCCTCCCATTTGTCACATACATTTTTTTATATATGTATAAAGCAGCTGCACCATAGTGTGGCTGGGCGTGAAGGCCCAAACATATCAAAGGTATGATATCAATAAGTGTATATGAAACCATACAAGTGCATATGTTATCACTAAAACATTAAAGAATAGTCTCGGTCATCTTTGCTGGGTATGAGAGTGAAGGTGGAAGAAACATCAAGGCCAATTAGCTTGCAAGGTTTCCAAGTCAGCAGGGATATCAAATGGCGGGATGCTAGCCAGCCAATCAGGAGACCTAGATTTTGAATTGAGTGGGCACCCCATGCCTTAGGCTAGCGTGCGGGCAACCTCACGCCATAATTCCTCAATTTGAGTTTTTATAAATATTTTTGAACAATCTTTGATGTTGAGGCCCCAATAAATGGAATGCAAAGTAGCAAGGGATGACTGTATTTAAATTATTCTCTGGGGAGTTAATGGCTCATTGCTTAGAAGTGAGATTACATGGGATTTTACGAGTAATTCCAATCATCATTGAGGTTTTGAAATGTTGGAAATATGTTGTCAAAGAAAATATTTGACTGCACTAATGTAGGCCAGACAATAACTTCCAACAGCCACTGGGAAGCTTCTGTCTTGGGATCTGACTAATTTTAGTCCAAATCATTGGTTATTTAATTTCCTTATCTTTTGGGATATCATTTCTGAAGTGAGCATGTTTTGAAAGATCATATTAGTAGGGTTTGAGGTACTGTCTTTAAATTTGAAGTTCTTCAGATGTTGTGCCACATTTAAAGCCTCCCTTCCATTAGCATTGCCAATGATTCAAATTCGAAATAGATAATTTGACATGACATATTGTCTCTCACTCGAGAAAAATGATAAATATGTGTGTGGGTACAGCCAATTAAGAAAGAAGAGAAGGAGCAGCAGCAAAGAACAATGATGACTAGAATGAAAACATGAAAGCAGTAATGTGTGGGGAAACTCGGGAATGATATGAGGGCCCAGTTACAACTAAGGTAACTTAAGGATACACAGGTGTTGGGTGAAGGTCAGTAAAAGATCCTTAAGGAGTGATTCACTATAATATAGGATGGGCTAACTTAAACTGTAGCTCATGAGGCTATGGCCCATCCATGGCCTTTTAGAACAAAGGGAATTAATGTTGTTTGGTATGGTAGTTTAATTTTTATTAATCATTAGCAGTATATTGATATATGAAAATCCTAATAGCTAATGTTAGTTTTTCATTGTATGTGTAAATTATAGTTTCTTCATTAATAATTATTCTCTTTTCCTCATTACCGTTATTCATTGAATTTTATTTACACAATATTCCAGATTAACAGTTGAAACCTTGTGAAGGGGCTTAGAATAAACAATGAAGTTAGGTTAGTAAGGCTGGTCTATCCTTTGCTATAGGGACTGTTGGCTCTGGGGCACTGTTGTTACCTCAGGAATAGTAGATAGGCTTTAGGGACTTCTATGTTTTATGCTAACTTTGCTTTTTTCCTCTATATCCCCTGTTTCCTGATTATTCTTTATCCCTTCTTCCTCCTCCCTTTCATCTTGCTGTTTTTATGCATGAAATTAGGTGAGGGAGTATACCTGTGCATTTATTCTATGTTTTCAAAACTCCATTCAAAATGGTCCCATCTTGTCTTTACCCTATTTGGATCGCATTTTATGTGGATAGGGACCTTTAAATTAACTGATAACATTATCACTGGAAACACCTTCAGCTAGTGATTTTTTTTATTATTAACAAGGTTAATTATCATTAGTGAGCAACTCCCACTACATTTTCTTTTCAGTTTTGCTGTTACCATTGTACAATTTTAGGCTGGAAAATTCGATACGGCGATTTTCAAATTGGTAATATGATCATTATGAAGGGTTATACATACCACTATGGGTTGATTAATTTTATTTGAATTCATTTCCCATAGTGTGTCCAGATATTCAGCATAATGTTATAAGCGTTGAAAAGGAGATGGTACAAATGAGGAGTGACAGACTTCCATAGCTGTTGTTTAAATCGTAACGCATATCTGATCAGATTTTCGGGCGACTTCGTCTACTCTGGTAAGGTGCATGGACACAGTCGAGATATTGGTACTGTAAAAGATTGCGTGTTTAGTTTGCTTGCTTGCATGCTTCTTCTTCATGTTTACTTTAGCTCGACACATTCATCACGGCCGTAACTTAGTTCACACGATTGTGGGGGACTTCAAGTTGTTGCTTGTATCTGCTTTTAACATCTGATTTCCCAGCTTATTTGGTGCTCTTGCAGTTTTAAAAGAAATTTGTACATTGAAATTTCATGGGTAGCGTTTCAAGTACTCGGTTAATGACACACTGCTTTTATTTTCATTTGACAAATATCAGCGCCAAAGCTGTTTTCGTTTACTAATGCGATTTATTTGGGATTGAATTTATCAGGGATTCTAGCTACTTTAGTTGATTTTGTCAGTAAATAAATCATTATGATTATAAACATAAATTTTTTGTTAGTCAAATCAAATATTTTCCCAGTCTCAGTTCTTTGAATGTATTAGAATTTCAATTTTGAAATCTGGACTAAGAGATGCAAGAATTGTAACTTTTGACATTACATAGTTCATTCAGCGCTCAGTGAATTCTCGATTTTAACTTTTTTATCAGGCCACATATCCCTGACTCAATGAATAATGTGTAAAAATATATTCCTCGTGGATAATTCGAATTGATCTTGCATTCAGTGAATTAGGGGCTAGTGTGTATTTGGTTAGGTTTGTCACAAAAAATAATGAAAGTGCTTCCTGTGATATTTATATTATTGTGAAATTTATTTTGGTAGACTTGTTAGTTTTAGTATGAACAAAATTCATTGTTCCACTTCTGTTGGTATTGTACTTCCCTAATGCTTGAATGTGAAAATGGCTAATGCAAATAAGAAGTAGACTGATTTTATTCGTATTTTTTTTTTTGCCATGTGGGTTTTGAAGTTCAGCTGCTCAACGTTTCTTACTCGCCACTTGGTTTACAGACGCACATAACAGTTGTGTACCAATGTACTCGAGTTCAGAAGTAATTTAGCATTACGCATCTAGTTTTACATTAACGAAGTGGGCAGACACGGGGCTGGTCTACGAGTTTTTGGTCAGGTGTCCTTGATTTTCCAAGTTTAAATATTAGATCTTGAGGGGGAGACATCAATTGATTTGGTTTAGGTGGCAGCACCTTCGTGTCCTGACATGATAGGAAATGAGCTCGAATGAACGTGTTGAAGTCGAATGAGTGTTTTATTAGGCTCTTCAGGTTTTCAAAAATGTAGTTGTAACTAGAACCGGGTACTGGAAAATAACTCGCTAACAAAATAAAAAGTTTTTTTAGCTTGTGTTAGCCAATGAGGGCTTATTTACTTTTGATATTGACCTCCCAGTCTCACCATCACCTTTCAATGCAGAAGCCACTCGCAAGTAAATTAAAATGGTGGGTGGAAATCGTTTTTACAATTCATTTTTTTCCCATACCAGTTGATTTTTTGAAGCACTGAAAACCAGGGCCGTATTTTGTTGTCCGTGGCGTCCAACGGCATTTGATACGATTGTAAATCAAATGTAAATTCTAATGGTTGGGTGAAGACGTACAATTTTTTAGTGGAGAGTCAATACTAAGTTTACTGACACCGATGTATGTGGTGCGTGTGTGACTTGATAGGATCGTGTATGATTTTGTAAAGAACTGTTGTGCTTTGTGGCACACGCAACTCAGACGAATTACTGTGGATATTATGTAGTTTATTTATTATTGGACGATACAAGTCCCTTCAACGGTAATTTCTTCATTGCGTTTATATTTCTGGGTTCCAGAGAAATGTGAATTGTGTTTCATATTGTTCTTAGGTTTAATTCCGAGCTCGTCTTGTGTTTCTTGAACGACCTATTTTGCTATTAGACGCTAGTAACTTGATACGATTGGATGAGGATGAAAACAAATTAATTTGATGTTCGTCTTCAATTTTGAATTGATAATATGCTACCAATATGTGCTGCGATAGCGTCTACATAATTCGCTCTTTTCGCATCTGTAGAAGTTGATTATGATACAATCGAGTCGAACTGTATACCGTGGCTTCAATCAGTATCCATATCTGTCAAATTCTTTGAGCCACTTTCACATGCTGCTAAATGTTGTAGATGTAATTCATAAGCTGCACCGCTCTTTATAAGTTCCGTTTTTGAAGAACTCTTCTATAGCATAAGTTAAATATTTGATGAAAACACGGCGAGCACGTAGGTAACTTTCGCTTATTACTGGTAGAGCTATAATGGCGGCGGCTGGGAGCTGCTGCGGCCGCTGCTGTTGTGGTGGTTGTAGACTGGCCGCTGCTCCACGTCCAGGCGCGCAGGTGTGTCAGTGGTGCTCTTGTGTTCGGGTGAATTGCGTGCGTCACTTACGCTCCCGCGCGCTCTCTCTTTCTCAATCACCCATTTCCCCCCAACCTAGTCTCCTATTATTGATAGGTCTTCAAATCTTACCTGAATGAGTGCAACTATTCGCTGGTTTGACTTTAGAATTCTGTAATAAGAGCAGTGAACTAGGCGCATTGCTTTCTCTAGCTCTCCCTGGAGCTTGGCTTATTCTTGGTGGTGCTGCTGAAGCTTTCATACCTATGGAAGACATAGCGCTCCAGCGCTGGCAGTACCTCCAGCATCCTAACTGAGCCGTGCTCACACTTTCTGTCGTTGCAATGTCGTCCTACTACAGGACTTGGCTGGACTCCCAAAATCAGATGCTATATCAGGTCCGATGTGGGTTCTGCTCTCTGTGGAATTGCTGCTGGCACTTCCCGGAAAAATGTTTTTTTTTCTTAACTCAGTTGTGATGTAATTGTTTAATTTAAGGTGTCGAGCCTTTTGATAGATGTAGTCTACGTTACCTTATAATCTTTTCATTTGTGTAGTTGCACTTCATTTTATCTGATTGAGACATTTATTCAACCTTTTATTTCTGTTCGAGGTAAACACTGCGAGAACTTTTGTTATTCTGCTGTTGTGGCCGACTCCACACTCAACTGTGTGCTGTCCGTGGAAACGTTCAGTATTTGCTGAAGTGTTCGGCAGGCGGCGCTTGAATGTGATAATAATAATTTTAATTTGATAGTGCCGCTGAGTGTGCGTGTGTGTCGCTGCCACACACTCAGACCACACACACACACCACTTGATCCTCGCGACAGTGCGACGCGGTGTTCCATATTGAGGTATTAGAGTGGTGTGAGAGCACAAGGTATTAAAGTGGTGATTGAGGTATTAGAGTGGTGTGAGAGGTATTAGAGTGTGATGAGCAGTGCCAGCAAGGTGGCAGCCCGCAGATCTGGGAGCGCCAAGAGAATGCTGCACTAAGTGTGCGGCGACAAGAGCGCCTTCACCACTCAACGCTCGCTCCCTCGAAGGTTCATCGGCGTCATTGTGTGAGGAGCGCACAGGTGAATGACCCGCACTCTGCACCCTACACTCCTGCTCTCAAGGGCACTGTAGCACTCGCCGCATTTCACACTCGTCTTCTGCTTTCACAGTATTTTCTTTCTCTACACTTATATGCTTCGAATATATATCCTTATGACCTCTCGATGGTAACAGCTGTGGACGTGATTGTCCACTGTGTTTCTGTTGTGTAGGCTAAAGTATTTTCACCGTCTGTGATTTTTTCCTAGAACATTAGTAGGTTGTCAAGTGTCTCTTATATCGTAAGAATTTCGTCCTTTGTTTCCTCCTCATCTGTTTTATTAGCATTTCCGAATCATTTACCATAATAAGAGTTTTAATAGTTTTAATTTATTGTGCGTATAAATGTTCTCTGGCACATGCAGTTCTTGCGACGAGGAAGTTTTTGTTGACACTCTGTATTCCTTGGGAGTAATTAATTAACGGTACTATGGGAAGCATTGGTGAATGTCCCCATTTCGCGCCTGAGCACGCGGCGCGTAGATGAGCGGCCCTACTAGCTCGCGCAGCTCTCTCTTTCTGTCGCAGCTTGAGCGCGGCCGCGGCGTGTTGCGCTGCTGCTGCCATGCTTCCCACCCGCTCATTTGGGGGGGCCTTCATCCTGCATGTTGTACGCTGCTCTCTTCAAATCTGCTGCTTTTGCCTAATATCGGATTGGTTGAACGCGCAACAGTGGGTGCCAGAAGTTCCTTGCAAAAGTTTCCATACTTCATCTATTTGGTTTATGTAAAGTTGACACTTTTTTATACGAGGAACATGCATGAACACGTGGTTTACCTAAAGTTAAGATAGCTCTGTCGTAATCTCTATCGATAATCGAAATTGTATGGCATTGACATCTGCGTGTTATCGATGACAGTTCTAATGATGTGCTAGTTAACGGTATCAGTGCCCACCAGAATCATCTGACCCAATTGTTACTCCTCCAGTCATGTGCATGACTTGTCTTCCATTGAAATTGCAGGAATTTTTACTGTTCTAATAAGATTATGGTTATGTAAAGTGAACTAAAAATTGATGACATATGGTCGATTAAAGATGTAAACAAGTGGATTCATGCTTCCATTTTATTTCGGATTTCATGATGTACTAACGATCTTGAGTAAATTGACTGTAAAAAAGAATGCGAACTGCTCTCTGGGAATACTTTATATTCATTAGTTATTCTATAAAATAAGTAACATTGAAAGTACGCGTTCGAGATGCGTTCGAGAAAAATCGCGAAGTTATTTATTTCTCTCATGCACCATTTAAGGAACTGGAAAAAAAAGAATTTTCAAATCACAAGGGTGATAATAAATCGACGATATTTCTCTAGTTCTGCTACTTGTGAAAGCATTAAAGTTAGCGAACTTCCTGAGGCTCGTTTCGTGGGACTGCACAACAAATGACCTCATCAAATATGGTATGCGTAGTAATTTCTGCCAAGCTTCCAATTTGTTGCACAATGAAAAAAAAATAATTTTTTCGATATATGGTATAATTTTACTTGCTTGATTTTTTGGGTAGCCGAGTATGTTCCTGTTCCTTCAAGGAAGGCTTTCAAGTAATAAAAAGGACTTACAATCTCTGACAGCGTGTATGTGTGTTCAGTTGTATATGTGTTCAGTTGTATATGTGTTCAGTTGTATGTGTGTTCAGTTGTATGTGTGTTCAGTTGTATGTGTGTTCAGTTATTAAGGAAGCATTGGGGACGAAAAAAAACAGCCGCAAGTCACAGACTCTGTTGTTTAATTCTTGTAAAATATTTCAACTTGGGTTGACATGCGTTAATTTTTTATAGTTCAATACAATAGACGTACGCCAACAAATTCATGAACTTGATAAATAATTTCATAGGAGTTAGTAAAAGCAGCGGATACCTTGTTAAACATACAGGGGCAGGCGTGGGACATTTGTAGAGCAGTGGAGCCTTGAGTCGTGTACTAGGCACACCAAGACCCCCCCCCGCAACCTTGAGTTAAACAACCGGTTTCTCAACACTAGCCATGGTACCATAGTCCGAGCATAGTATAAGCCTGCAAATATAAAAAGTGTATTGAACACTCGGGAGTGAACATTTTCATGTCTCGTAATTAATCATATTTAAAGAAATCGATTTCCTTTTTGCGTATAAAATCATGAACTGCCATCGCTAGGTTTATGCATCATGGGGGTGTACAAAGCCATCTTTTTTAAAACTTGGAAGATGGTTCGAAATATTTCTTGTGTGTCACAGTTCGAAGTAGTGAATTTTTGATTATTCAAAAATAAAGGGTAACCTTGGTGCGTTCTATAAGTTCTTCACCCCGTTATACTGTACTTTGAGTGTGAACCACAGGTGGTAGAACAGGTGTTCTTCGCTCAGGAAATATGCCTTTGACTTCATAGCATAGAGATCATTTTGGTTGGAGCCGAAAGTTTCAAACCTTGATTCGAACTCGAGTTTATATTTCATCTGAGAAAATGGATAGAACGCCAAGGCCAAAAAATTCCTCTCAATTGCTCCTGTATTGTGAGTTACCAGTAAAGCTACAGAACCTTCGAGTCTGTGCTTACCCGGAAATGAAAAGCAACAAACCATCCGAGGTCGCAGGTGTGTTAGCTAATTTTCTTAGCCATGTCAGTACTGCTTCTCATGCTTTATGTTTTATAGGAAAGTATACTCTGTGGTCGTGCGCTTCCCTGGATATTGTGTTGTATAATTCAGTGCTGTGTCTGGAACAAAATTGTTGAAGACGTTCTATGTAGGATTTACTCTATTAGGTAAATTTGAGAATGAATTTTTTATCGACTTTATTGTACGACTGAAAAGACGTGAATATAATTAGGAAATTGAGTTATTTCGCTGAATCATATAGAAATAGTTCATTATTTTCATTGTGTGATATTCTGTGCATTTTGTCAGTTTTGATACGTTTGGAGTGCTAGCATGTATAAGATAATACAATTTGCTCTCTCGCTTGAATTAAGCTGAAGGTAGTTATGGCTTCTGTATATGCACGCATCAGTCGCACACAGCTGGCAGCTGGTTCATGGCGAAAATTAGACTGAGGTGTTTGTAGAAAACATGTTCTCGTTAGTTGGGCACATTGAGTTACGCATAGAGACTTAGCGACTCTCTGAGGGATCTGATTTCATTAGTGGGTTGTACATTTTTGTTAATTCAGTAAATGTGATGAGCTTTTCGAAAAATCGACGTTTTGCAAAATGATTCAAGCCCAAAATTTACTGAGACGTGATGTGAACAGCAGGACGCTTTCTAGTTCCATTCTCACAGTAACTGTGAAGTAGATCATACTACAGGACTTCTATTTCTATGCCATTTCTGGCCCCAACTTGCGCTGACTGAGGTCACGGGAATTCCGGTTTTGCGGACCCCACGCATTTTTGTAGTCGTCATACCTGCTTCATTCTGGAGTTTGTTTACATTGAATAAATTAGCGAGGTACATCTTCCTTAACCCTTAAATGTGCTAGACGATTCGATTTTGATTTCTTCTGGCTTGATAACGCTCGAGTGACGTAACGATTTCATGGTAGGATTGGAATAGATATAATAACTCCGTTCTCTTCCATCATTATGGAAGCAAGGGGAAGTAAGTTGGAATCAGTTTAGTGAGAAGCGATCAATTCTTCATTCAATACAATGATCATGTAGTGGTTATAGTAATGCATAATTTGTTTGAGGGGGGGGGGACCAGTATGTGGAGGAACNCCGGCCGACTCGCTGAGTTCGATCCCTCCAGCCTGCATTAATTTTGTCTCAAAGTATCTAGTGATGAAATCTCAAGTCTTCTGTTTCCATTATACGGGCTGGGGCCTTTAATGCATGATACGCATTGTAGAAGCCAATAGGTCGTATTCTCTTGTCGTCCCATCGTTATAGCGAGAAAATCGATACACTTTATCAATGCTTAATAATGTTTATGAATTACTGGTTATGGTATAACGTTTATTTTGAAATTATTCGGCAATTCTTACTACAAAGTTCTTTGAAGTAGTCGGAATAAATTTGGTACGTTATGTATTTTGAACCATTCGCATTTATTAGACCCGAAATAACCTATGAAGAGATCGACGTGTGGAGTTTAGATAAATATTTGAAGTAGTTGTTTTGATTGCAAGACGTTCTTTGATGTCTGATCGTGAAATCGATTTGTAAAACTGTACCTGCATAACTGACTGCGCTATAAGAGAAGAAAACGAGAAAAGTATAATTTTGGACGAAGTTACGCTTCCTTCACCGGCTAGCGATGCGTTATCTTATTATAAAATCCATTTTAAATGGTTGAAACGAAGCGCTGTGACCACAGCAGTGCATGAACTAGGAGGTGTAGCTGAGGCTGGCCTCTGAGCTGCTCCGTCTCTAGCAGCCCGCTCCCAACTCCCTCCCTCGCCGTACCCAGGTGCACCAGTTACTCACTTATTCTTCCAAATGGACTAGAATATATAAAATGCATCTTTTACCCTTCACTGGTATGAGACTCCATGTGAATGAAACCGTTTTCATTCACTTGCTTCTCCTGAAAAACGCGTTTTTTTTCGATTTTGAGCCGATTCAACTCCTACAGTTTTCAACCTACAATAATGAAACGTGGCTCATTCAACGGGAAATTTCAATGCAAACTGAAGATATTTGCCGATTTTCTAATCATTTGGAAACACGAAAGTTATACTCTAAAATCGCGGATAAACATTAAGTTGCGAACTTTTTTCTAAATGTTATATTTTTTTCTTCAAAAAATCAGTCCAGATTTTGCCTTCTCTGCATTGTAACACATGAAATGGAACAAACCTTATCATTCTGCTGGAAAACATGCACGGCGTAAATCCTTAGTATTATATAAAATATTTATTTTAAAATGTATCCTAGTTTTTGTGGCATCAGAAAAAAAGCTCAAAATGTTTCTTTCATCGAGTCACACACGCGTGCCAAGTCTGAAATGTTCAGTACCATTAGAAAAAAAATTACTCTGGCCTCCGAAGACTACTTTTAATCTTTACTAATGCTTTCAGACTGTGAATAGCAGGAACTGTGCACAAGATCTTAACTAAAATTGGACTGAGAATACCAAGCAGAGCTGAGTAGTCCGAGTCTGTGAACTATTCCTAACTTCGACACCGACTGAACAGTTACATCAAATGCACGCAATTTTCTAGTGGCTCTGTATCTTCCACGAAACAGAGGACATATCTTACTGATCAACAAAATCCTGTCAGCTACTATTTACGATAAAATGAAGAAGTAACTTCGTAACGTATATACATTTACTTGTTTGCTTAAAGAACTTCGGTTGATGTCTGGTCTTATGGAAGTCCATACTAACTGGTCTCTTTTCTTCGCTCTCTTAGAATCAGATTTTGTTTAAATATTGACATTAACTAATAATTAATTTTTTCCCAATATAGGGGCATACTGTCAGTTGCCATCAGCCTAGAGTGAGGACGATATTCTGCGGTCACAGTATCCTAAGAGCCTATTCTAGTTTTCTGTTGGATAAAATTTTGCTCATAGAACTTGTTTCTGTATTTTGTTTCCTATGACTGACTTACATTCGTAAGACCGACCACAATTACAGGTTGTTGTTTGCTCCTTTTACGTATTTGCTAACTCAAATTTAGTTATATGCCTGATAATTGTACAGAAAGTGTAATCGCTAATAGTGATCATCTTGTTAAACTTGAGCTCGAATCAATTGTAAAATGATGCATTGGAACGAATGTTTGAGGCTTGGTCTACATTATTGCAGAGTTCAATTTGCAGTACTCGTTGCACCAGTATTGTTCGCCTCGATATAATTTGCATATGAAAATGTTTCGCGCGCCGCAAAGTTTCAAATGATTGTGTGCACTGTCCCAGTTTTTGATGGTAGGTGTTTAAACGCGAGTGAAATAGATTTACTGAATAATTTTCCTACTTTTCATTTGTAACATGAGCATGCGGAGTAATTTCAGAGTCCATGTTCAATGTACATTCAAGGTGTATTCAGAAAAACTGTATTGTTAATTTTCATTGTATTTGTGCGACGGACATTGTAGTTTGAGTCCGGCTACCAACTCGCGCCAAGTAGCGCTGGTCGCTCGAGAGCTCATTCTCGTTTAGTGCACAACCCGCGCGCAGTCTTGCCCAATCCTCCGGCCATCGGAGAGGTCTGACCTTTGGTCGTGCGCTCGCGGCTGCACCAGCGTTGCGGAGCGCATACCATCGGGGTTTTCTCGTTGCTGTCTCCATTTCTATGCTATCTGAGAAACCTATTTCTTTAAAGATGTCTAGTTTTCAGACACTAATGTTCTAACTATTCTCTAGCTGTCTCGAGTCAGAAATTGAAGGCTTTTCAGATTCTAAAATGGAAGATTTCATGTAGATTTAGTAATCATTTCCTGTTTTTGGAAAGTACGTGTTAGTTCTGTAGCCAACTCGCATTTTGATGCAGAAGACGATGTTACACGACAATGGTTTTCTACGAATGTAATTACTTTCCTTGTGTTGTTTAGATCGCTGCTTCTTAAGACTTGACTATAGGGAAACGATATACAATACAAAGGTTTGGTTACAATAGACAGAGCAGCAAGACTGCGCCAAAGTTACCGTGCTGACATTAATTTTTGTTCATAGGAACATATGATGTAGGCCATCCGATTTATTCAAAATCGAATGTGCCAAAACAGAAAGATGCGATTAACGCGTCTAGCACTCGTACGTAAACTCATTTTACTCAATAAACATATTGTATCGAAGAAGAAAAGTCTTGGGGAAATTATCATTGCTATACTTGAAACACTTGAAAGCACTCGGTGGAAATTTTACTGTTATTCTGTTTTAAGTGGCCATCCGATATGCATTCATGTGAGAATGTATATTGAATGCTGAACAATATGTTTTATTCATTTTAACTGGATGAATTCGTGTAACGCAAGAGGTTTCATGCGTAATAATGAGGTATGATGGCGATCTGACTCTTAGCGAAATGTTGTCATGCATACACTCATCTCCATTGATGCATATTTCGGTACATGTATCGGTGTCTAAAGCTGCGTTAGTTAACTTGAATTGTCCGGGAAATTTAATGACTTATTGTTGAATTTACCATTTAATTGACTCGTACATTTAAATTGCCATTTTCATGTACTTAATCTTCTTTCTTCGTCGCAAGTTTTGCGTGCTTATTATGCAAGATGGATTTCTTGAAATATCTATGCGATTTTTTTTTCTCGCAGTCGCTCGGATGTTTTATGACGACTGAAAATTCATGTGTCGCTGAAATTAAAATCTTACACCGTAGCTTTTGAGTTATACATAAAATGATGGGGAAGTTGTAGGTTAATCAAACGCAGAACAATATTCATCGAGTTTCTATCACGCTCGAACTTGCATATATACTTTTGTTTTAAACTTTGAACATTCATCTTTCATCAGTCGTTGAAGCAAATGAAGTTTAAATTTTAAGCATTTTGCTTTGAGTTGAAATTATCGGAGGGGTCAAAATATGCTCAAGCTAGTGCTTGGTTGGTGTACTTATCGTTTCGTAATGTGATTTCCGATTGAAGTATTAGGTCATCCCATAAGTTCTGTCTGAATTGTGAAGAAATAAAACGAGTGGTCAAATGTTGCATTTAATTGAAGATTCAATCATCATTGTACTTTCCCTGATTATCTATGATTTCCTTCCTTATATTTACAAGGTTATGGACACCATTATTTTAAACTTCTTGTGGTTCTGATTAGAATAACTCACGAAGGTGGGTTTCAACCTGATGAAACATCACCCCTTTTCGATTCATTAGAGCAGGTCTTTTTTCCTTAAAGCGAGGTTCAAACGCCCTAATTACCGACTGTTGATTTTAGGATTAATTGTTGCATTAGGTGGTAACCATGAAAAGTGGATTATTACTTGCCGATCCCACCAGATTGGAAGAAGTTCTTCCCCATGAAGTTCCCTCCTCGGCAGTGGCTGTGGTATTCCCCTGTACGGAGCCACTCTCTACGACGATTAGCGTTTCGGTACAAGATCCATTTTTGGTCGCCGTTCACGTGTTCATCCGAAAAAGATGAAACAAGTTGGCGAGAATGGAGAGGAGAGTAAATGTCAACTCGGGATTCGAGATTGTTTTCAAGCAATTTATGAGGAACCCATTTTCCAAGTTTAGGAACTTTTCCCAACTTTCGACGGTGACGATGAACAGTTGTATGGTTTGACCTAAGCTTAACTGCCTATTCCTCAGATGATAAAGCAGGATTTATTTCAAGGGCTGATTCAAGAAGCTTATCATCAAACTCAACTGGACGTCCGGTTCGATCTTCATCTTCGAGGGTGAAATCTTTACTTCTGAATGTGGCAAACCATTTTCTGCTCTCACATTCCTCTCCATAAACTGAGTATTTGTTTCTGGTCGCTTCGGCTGCAGAGTTTCCTTTCTTAAACTCGTAGAACATTATGTCCCTCAAATGTTTCTTGGGTGCTTTCTTGTTAGCAGGGTCTTAAGCAAATTTTTATTTATTTTTCTGTAAAAAAATAATATTGGTCAAGTTTACATGCATCTAAATTTAAAAATAATGCTCAGCTGCATTAGATTTTTGTTCAATTAAAAAAAGTGAAGTTCAGACAGACCTTACGGGTTGACCAGATGTTTAATCTGACAGTTGCTTTATCAGAAATGAAGCAAGTTTGATGAAGGTCACCTTGAAGGCCCCAAATCATCTTTACAGTGAAGTTATTCGCCGCACGTGGCTTTTGTTCATTTCCTATCCAAAAATTGTTCTTCTTTTAGTTTTTGAGCTAACCGCATAAGTGAATCTTTCTGTCGAAATATTTTGCAGCTTCTGTGAACTTCGTCAGTCTGCGTTGATCGGTCATTAGCTGTTATTAATACGTCATCTGGCTGTGTGGTTGTTTCATCGAATGCGTTTTTTTTACTTTCGAAATATACTGCTGTCGTGTTCCAAAGCTAATCTCAATTTTCAAGTTATCTCTAGTGAGCTAGTTTTTGTGTCCTGGCGTTCCGTATCTACATTTCCCTCGAGAATTCGTGTCCGTTTTGGACGTTCCAGTTTTGCCCTCTAGTTGAGGACACGTTAAAAAAATGAGCTGTGCTGGCAGCAAGTGCCCGCACCCGAGTTGTGTGTTCTTCGACGGTTAGGGAGGTTCTGGTGCAAGTTCCCTGCGGTGTAACCTCGTAGGTACTTCTTACTGCTCAGCCCTTTGCCTTCTGACGACTCTCTGACAGCCAAGCTCCTCAGGGCTCTTATTTCACGCCAAGTATACCATTTTAGAGCATTTGGAGTGTTAGGGTAAGATGTGCCAAATATGGAAATCTAGAGGAAGCAGTAGCATTGGCGAAACTGTTCTTAATATATACAAGCCATTGAATACTAATTTGTTAATACTCCTCAAAGAGTTTGCGCCAAGTGACTACTATTGTATTTTGTCTCTCATAAATTAAGGTGGATGCAACTAGACAAGACTATCATTTCATAGCTTTATTAGCTCACTGATCGGTCAAGGTTAGATTTTATTCAAGTATCACATTTTATTTTTGAAATTTAATGACATGGAATTTAGTTCCCTCTTTCACCGAACTATTACCGATCCCGCCGAACATAGTTACTTAAAGTATGCAGTTAGCGGGAGCAGCCAATGACACGACTGTCCCTCTCTGGTGACTTAGATATTCCGTGGCCAATAGGGTTAGGTTGATGCGATTTGTCTATCCTACCCCTCAGGGGGCATAGGATAGTCAATAGGATTAGGTTAGTTAGGTTTGTTTATCCTATGTTATGGGGACTAGCGCCCCCAGGGGAGCTTTATTAGGGTACCTCAGGTTTAGATAGACCTTCGGGACTTCTTTTTTCGTGCCCGCTTTGCTTTTTCCCGTTTTCATTCCGTCTTTGCTCTTTCTTATTTGTCTTTTCTTTCTCTTCCTTCTTAACTTGTTGTTTCTATGCACATGGGATTTTGTGTGGGACCACACCTTATGTATGTAGATTCCTCATTCTCTCAAGTCCATACTAAATGGTTCCTGCTCTTTTGGTGCGAGATGATCTGAGTTACTGAAGCGCTACTATCACCACCACTACTACTACCACATTATCTATCGTGTACGGGGACTGGCGTCCCCAGGGGACACCGTTTACCTTAGCTCTAGCTATGCCTTCGGAACATCTATCTTTAGTGCAGACTTTGCTTTCCTAAATTTTCATGCCTTGTTTGCTGATTATTTTTTATGTTTCTTCTTTCTTATAGTTAACTTACTGTTGCTATGCACAGAAAATCCTGTGTGGGAACGCCTGTGATTAGATTCACCTTGTCACCCAAAATGATCGCTTAACCTTTCAGCAGCCATTAGTAGTTTCGTTTTATGTAGTTTTGCTGTGCCGCAAAATCACCTCTGATTTTCATTATTATTATTTTTATTTTTATCCTTTACTGGATTCATTATTCATTAGACGTGAATAAGCTTCTCGTCAATTAGGATAATTACTTAGTGGTGACCCAAATAGCACGAGGAGAGGTCGACTAAACAGACCTCACTGGACAGGGTTTATTACAGTACAACATTAACCTGTACCAGTGCTGCATAATTTAGCCATCATTTATGTTGTGTATTGTGATCGATGTGCGATAATGAGATTATATATAGACGATACTTGCTGACGTAGGTGTCACACGCGTGCCAGAAGTGGTGGTGGTGGTGGCACGGGTGCCACGAGTGGTGCCGAGATTTGTGCCATCGCAGTATCGTCGAAATTGGTGGCATAATTTTGGCGTAATAAACTCCAGTTTAATTATGTCTCAAAAGTGTGAATCTGATGCACGGGCCTTAATTGTATGTCAGATATGCATGTAGGTTCAATAAAGGGTTACCGAGTGCATGTTATATGCTGAGTGACTCAGTATTAAAATATTCTATTTCTTAAAATACGTTCAAGATAATAAGTTTCGATAGTGGATTTATTATACATACTCAACTCTGCCAAATACTGTTATTCATCTTTTTCTATGGTGGTAATGGTAGGTAGTGAGCAAGTTTTTCCAAAATAGGGTATTTTTTACCTACCTACCTGGAATATTAGCCTCGCTTGATTTTGAACATTTTTCAGTGGCCGAAAGCAAATTGAAATAACGAAGATTAGTATAAATAAGTATGGATGAGAAACATTAACATTGAAGTGGGGCAATTCGATTGTTTGTTCAGTATATCAATTTTTTTATTTTAACTGTTGGAACCGATTTCCTAGCGAGATCTTGGGTTTGTCATGTTGCTTTTCACCTCAGTCTCACTTTTTCGCCTCTGCATCGATAATCATATCTACGTTCAGCTGCCTGGCGTGCATATTTATGCATAGTTTTATATCATATCTACGTTCAGCTGCCTGGCGTGCATATTTAGGCATAGTTTTCGTCATCGGGGCGACGATGCGTAGCCGCATACGCACTCCTCACACTTAGGGCGGCGGTTACAGAATAATTATCGCCGCCTGGAAAAGATGAATAAGTATAATTATGCGTAATGGGCGGTTATAAAAAAATGAACATGGAAATGCATAAACTTGTAAGCGTTACATTTTTTGACCTACACATGGAATTTGTAGAAGGATTATTGCTTCTCAATGCATTAGCTAACGTATCAAAAATTTTATAACAACGGTCATCCGACTCGCAATCAAATCAGCGTCGGCAATTTCCAATGCAGTTCTATACGATCAGTTCGTCAGGGAAGGTTTGGCGACAATTTTGTCGTCTAAGTCAACGTGCGTAAAAAGTGCTGTTTATCACTTTACGGTGATTTACTTTAATTTGAACTAACTCCATTTTAATATCAGGTCCAATATTTTTTTTCGAAGTAATTTTTTTTTCACTTTCAAACAGGTGGACCAAAAGAATCACGGGTGCCGTGATCAAAAGAATAATTTTTGAAAGGGCTCAAATCTGGCAAAGTTGGTTGCCGTATCTCGAAAATTACTGAAAGCGATTTAATTGTCACACAAAATTTTCCATTTCTAATACATATTCAGAGTCGGTTCTTGCGCTACGGCTTGTCTTTAAGTCCGAAATGATTGAAACAGCCACACGTATGCATTGCGAAGTTAGTATTTAATATTTTGTGTAACATTCATACATATGCGGGAGATAATACATGTATATACAAGAAAATACTCCATTCGCGCAGTCGTCCCACTGAGGGAAATGTTTGCAATTTCATAATATTTTCCCTAAATATGTATAGTTGGGGCAGCGCTATGACACGGTGATTAAACGAGTCATGTGCGCGGCGAGAACTCTGTTGAAGACTGCGGAAATAGCAGCCTCGGAGGGCGGTGATTTCTGAGCTTATGGTGCCAAATTTTAGGTGCCGCGGCGGATGAGACTGGGGGCGTTGATCGCTGTCCTATGGCATAAATTTTGCGTTATGCAATCGCCACATTTTTGAAAGCGTTCAAATCTGGCGAAGATGGTGGTCATATATCGAATTATTGCCTCTAAGGTTTAATGAAGCAAGATAATGCGTATTATACTTGGTGAATGTGTCGAGCAGGGTTATTCCAAAACACCATCTTCCTTTGGCGTCTCATAGGTTGGTCTTGAAATGCAGGAAAAAGTTCTTTATGCATAAATTTACGATAAGAAGTTGCGCCGCTTCATTCTTGCGATGAAGTAAAAATAATCTTTGATGATCATCTTATGAGCTCCGTATGGATTCCCGAGCATATGTTGAAATTAGCTGAGGCTGTAATATTTCAGATTAAGCTTTTTTACCTCACTTGGGATTAAATTGTAAGACTTCCAGTGAAAACTGTGCTCATGTGCGATAATGCCCCGTCCGTCCTGCAAATGCAACTGAGCAAAATCTCGACTCCAATTTCAAACGTAACAATTTGATGTCATAATTTTAGCTCCATTTGAACTGAAATATTTTTTGTAGTAGATATTTGATTAGTGTAATATATTTACATAATTCATATGAACCTGTGTGCCACATTCAATTATCCTACATTATCTTGAATTCCAGTTATGATAAATGTTCAATAAATAGATCTTTACGGGGCACCCTGTACGTATTCGTGTTCAGGTTCTAAAAAGATGAGCTTACGTTCAGAGTAGTCCGTCCTCTTGTACCGCTCCATACTCAGGTTAACGATTCTGGTAGTGAAATGCTTGACCGCTTTTGGGATTGCGCTGCTAGCTCATTGCATTTTGCTCGACCTCTTCTGTGAACTAATGTCATGTCCTTCAACGCATAATATTCGAACTGGAAAAAGTCAGAAGTTACGTGGAGCCGTATAGGGGGGAGAGGAGAACCTGATGAGGCACAGGGGATTTGTACTTGCCAGGAATCTGAGTATCAAATGTGAAGAATTGGCGGGAGCGTGATCGAGCTGCCAAATGCATGCTGCCCGTTACGTTGCACAGGTTGAGCATCTTAGTATTACGTGTGATGCTATTACTGTGTGGGGCGTAGGAAGGCAATGAAGACGATCAGCATGAAGTAGACATGACTGCAAACCTGCCTAGCTCTTTTCTGACGTCGAGGATGTTAGTTATTTTCATTGCGATCACTGCAACTTGAATTTTGAATCTTACCCATAAACTCGGCACTACTGTTTAGTGATCTACTTCTTAAAAATGGTCATTTTTTCCAGTCCGCAGCACATTCTGTCTAATCTCCGAACAGAGTTGTTTCCCGTCAATTGTGAGCAGCTTAGAGACGAACTTCACTGCAATTCTCATGAGGCCTAAATTTCCTGCTAAAATGAAGTGGACGGTTTCAGTGTTGATGGTCGCCTCGTCTGCAAGTTCTCTAATCCTGATTTGACGATGCGGCATTAGCAGGGTCCTCCTTTGATCGATAACGATCTTATTTCTGGATGTAGGAGGGGATGCCAGAGCATGCTTAACTTTCCATTGAAGTGCATGGGTCTTTGAAGATTTTCTAGCATTTCTTTATAGGTGTGGTATCGACTATTTAGTCTCTTGTCCCTGGGGGCGTGCTTATTTTTGAGGATTGTTTCTACGTGGGAACAGCCAAATTACACGTAAAATTCAATACAATGGTATTTATATTTTTCCGTTGTTTGTTATATACTATTATCTGATAGCGTTCACTCACACCCTCGCTCATAAGCAGCATCCTAGCGACTAGTAGGTTTAAACATTTTAGGCACGTGGATTGGGATCGTATGCATCCGTGCCCCGCACCACACTGGCACCTCGTTTGCTTTCGTGCGAAAAATTGTGATTGAATAGTTTTTGAACACTTGGAAAATAATCATTGCATGGTTGACCCTCGCAGCACGAGCGTCTTCTACTACGAATAATTTCTTTTGCGAGCAACTTCGTCAGTATTCGTGTCCTGCAATGAAAGTTTAAATCCGCCACCGTGTTTCAATATAGTGAGGTTATGTCGCAATAGATTGTTTGTAATATTTTGTGCTAATTAATTGTGTTAGCCATAAGTTGACAAATTTTTTCTGCAAAACTTTGATCTGCTAAAAATAGTTTTTAAACTTGTAGAATTGAATTTAAGTAACAAAGGAGTGATCGATGGATATACGGTACCAATAGTACTGCAAAAACTGAGTGATCTTCACCTATTTGTCCAAAAGCGTAACGGAAAAGAATTTGGGACTGAAGGGGTTTACTTATATTTTTATGAATGTGAATTAGAAAATTGTTCGTTAAGATTAGTAATTTACAAAACGCGGTATCTTAGTACGAATTAAGCTCGTACTGCCGGACTCGAGTAATGTATATCGAGAATAATTTTAAAGGTGATGTGTATTATGTTCGGTCTAGCGGTTATGACATTAAACGGATAAATTTGAGGAAATATGTTGTCTTAATCAGATGCACATTTTGTTTTCATATTGATTCCTCAATGTTTTAAGTTTAATATTAGCGTTCCTTGTCTTTCGAGGTATTGATTTAGATAAATACTATTCCATACACCCTTCACTATTCAATATTTTCACTAATTTCTCCCAAGCCCGTGTTTGAGGTTCTGAGTTGTTTATATGTTTATAACTGTATGAAAAAATTATTTTTTGTAACAGTGATTGAATTTCTTTGTAGTGCTTAAAAATGTATTCTTGCGTTTGTAGGAATCGTGTTTAGTCAGAAGTTCTGAGGCAAACTCACGTTCCTAACGAGCGAGCTTGAGTGGTTTTATGAACTCTTCGGATAAACTAAGTTCCCCAGAACCTTCAAGAGTTTACACTGAAAAGGAGTCATTCAGTGTAACTTGATGACTTTATGCTCTTCCCTAGATGAATTGAACTACCGAGTCCGCTGTGGCTCACTAGTCTTTGTTCTTATGGGTCTATGTTCAGAATTTTTAGCACCCAAGTTGTATCAGTAGCTGTTGACTAAGGAATTTGGAATGCTTCATGTAATGGGCAGTCGACTTCTTGGGTTTAGTTCTTAGGCTTTAGTGTTAATTTTTTCATCATGTATCGTCTGCAATGAAAATTCCTATTCATGAAGTAGTTGTTTCTTTCATCTCGTTTTAATTTTGCTTTTCGAGCTGCTTACTGTTTGCCGGCTGTTTCAGGCTGCGTTAAGCCTAATGTAAAGTTTTATTCTTTTGTGCTACTTGATGTAAACCCTTAGTTGTTGTTACGTATACTGAGTCTCGCTCCTAGGGCTTTATTTGTCTGACCTAATAAAATTATGGCTGGATACTTTGTCCACAGACCTTAAAACTCTTGGAATCGACTTCTAGCTCGTTTTGACGACGACAACCGCTTGGGGATGAAACCTTTGGGTCACATTTCATGTGACCCAAAGGTTTAAACTAACTAATCATCATCTAATCTTTAATCAACGAAATTGAGCACCATCACATGGCTCCAAATTGAGTCAAGCTTGATACTAAATAAATATCCCATCGTTCATGGTGCAGGATGACTAGCCTGCTACAAGCTCTGATTTTGACCATTTATATCTTCCTATCTGGTCAGTTTCGGAGGGAAATATTTTTGCTTCCCCTCGTACTTCTCTCTTTCCTAAAAGCGATATGGCTGAAGAAATGGAAAACAATACAAGAAATGCTAAGTGCCGCTTTCAATGCATTTATACGTAGACGTAGTGCGTATCGCAAGTGGTAATACATAATAAATCAGGTTTCATTCGATTCTTTGTGACTTAACCAACTTGTTCCAGTCCCCAGATCCGTAAGAGTCTCACCGTGTATGTATTTTATAATACACGCATATATTCATTGCCCGTAAATACATTTAATGGGTGCAAGGAATATCCGATACGTAGTCAAAATTTTATTTACCATACGTGATCAAGTGAGAACTAAACATCTTACGTGACAGAAATGCTGTAGAACTTTCTAGAAAAATAATATACTTAGTCAACGTATTGTACTACAGTGGACATTAGTCAGTATCTGAGAGCTTCATGAGAAGGAGGCCATCGTTCAACACTCTTAATTCTAACACAGCGAAGACTAAAGAATTGCCAGAAAGGACCAGAGAAGTGATGGCTCAGTGACAAAAAGTGGTTTGGGCTACAGGAACATTTCATCTATGCGAAAAATACCAATCTTAAACATATGTGACGCAATTAGCCGGTTCACGTCGCATCATTTCACTGCAAGTCTACCACGTTTAGGGCGCACATCTAAATTTAAAACCGTGCGGCCGACGATCATTTAGTTCGTAAAAGGAAAAAGAATCGTTGAGTGATTCGATCTGAACTTCAAAATGATTTGAAAGCGCCCGAGGCAAATGTACACAAAAAAATAATTCGAGCAGTTTAAGAATTGGGAATTCCATTCTCGCACACCAAGACACGTGATGAAGGAAATTAAATTCGGAAATCGTGTGAATTTTGCCAAGATACGTTTAAAGAATCCTGCAAGTTTTTGGAACGCCATACTCGGGTCTGACGAGACGAAAATAGACTTATTTGGACAGAATAGTGCCAGTCACGTTTGGACGCGGAAAATTTAGCACATGATCCTAATAATAAAATGCCGACTGTGAAGTTTCGTGGAGACGCCATGATGGTATGAGGCTACTTCTCTTCTGCAGGCTCTGACAAACTCCATATTATTGAAGGGAAAATTAATACTCGGATGTATCGCATGATTCTAGACTATAATCTGTTAGTCTGCAAGCGGCTTGAAGTTATAAAGAGGATGGACATGGCAGCCAGCGACGACCCTAAAACATGCGGCCAAGGGCACTGCAGTGTGGTTTCAGCAGAAGAAAATTAAGGTTAATATGGGATGGCCAAGTCAGTTGCATGATCTTTAAACCTAGCAAATACATGTGGAGAAAATTAAGACTAATGATTCAGAAAATTGACCCAAGAAATCTAACAGATTTAACAAGAATGTACCAAGAAGAAAGGCCAAGATACCAACATTATTTGCATGGACTCAATAGGTAAATAAACTGTTGGAAGTTTTTCTATGGACGGAAAGTCAAATCACCAAATACTGACTGTTTTTCATATATGTATCGATTATTTTTTGCTACAATCTGTTTATATGCTTGCCGTAATGCTAGTAATGTTTTATTGTGTGTGTATTTTGTTATCAAATACCGATTCAGCGTACAAAAATACATTGTGTTCAATTTTCAATTATTTTGTTGTTTTATTACTATGGTAAATGAATTTCTGACCATGTACTTTGTTACTAAGTTATTGATGTATTTTATGAAGAAATTTTATTCAGCGAAAAATTGTTTTATGTCGACCATGCTCAGGAATTAAACATTTTGATATTGGTCGGATTTATTTAATTTATACTTAAATTTGAAGTATTTTCGAATTTTGAAATAAACATGTTTATGAGGTATATTTGTATAAAATCATTGTAATTGAAACGCATGCTTATCTACTGTTTTGTATGGGACTGATTTACAAGTATGATTATCGTATGAGCAAGTATAATTAATTTTAATGCAATGATGAAGTACTAAATATTTTGAATTTGAACTTTATTTCCATTTTGATGAACTTTACTTTCGCTGTAATGAACTGATGAAAATGGTTCATTTGATTTTCACTTCGAGAAATTTGGGATGCATCAGTGAAATTTGATTTTCAATTAAGAGTAAATTGAGATGTAATTCGAGGAATGTAATTTTATATTGGAGGAAATCGATTCCCATTTTGAGGTACTTGAATTTGAATTGGAGGAAATCGATTTCAATTTTGAGGAACTGAATTTCAAATAGAAAAGTTGACCATGAAATGATATAGAATAGCTCGTCTGGCCGCTCTTGCTTCATAGATGTAGTTAGAAACAGCCCTTTTGCTTCGAACATTGCGAATGAAGCTGCTATCGCCTTTGAACCACTGCATCAGTCTCTGCTCTGTGTTGACCGGCGGTAATTTTCAGTACTACATGTCTCCTAACATGTATCCGAAATCGTAAAATTCACTCATGATACGATAAATGCGCGTGATAGAAGTATAAATGCTCCCAATAAGATAATATCAGCTATAACTATTTGAATGATATCTGTGAACAGCGTTCCAAATAAAAGTTTTATTTTCTTCCTGCATCCTGTAATTCCTAATTATTTCACGGGATTATTGATTTTTACGATAGCAGTTGGACTTTTGAAGGTCATTTCGCTGTAAAATAATTCCAGATGAGGAAGTAGGAACTGTTAGGAATACAGTGAGGTATGCCGTTTATGGACTTGTTCCGACCACTACGAGTAAATGAACTAACAGCCAACTCTGCTCAGCTCGCTGGAGTACTGCCGAGCTCTCAAGGTGACCGCCTCTCCGCGTGCCATGAATTATCTCACCAACTCAAGTCCATTTTGTCAGTTTCGAACAATTTTTCGAAAAAGCTCCTTCGATTGGAATTTGAATAATCAAAAAATTAATAGAACTTGCATTTTTAATTCGCGATTAAGTTTAAACACATTTAATTTTATAATCTCACCAATGCTGTTGTGCGGATATTACCGAATCCTGTAGCTGAAGTTTGAGTTTGCTGAATAATTTTAAATGTCGTCGATTGAGTAGTACAACGAGACAGCAAATGGTACTTTTAGTCGTTGCCGTAGCCATTTCTCTTTATGGTTACTTACATGTTCTAAGGAGATGTTATTGTATCTAGTTGTTACTTTTGGCAATTTTCTTCATGAGTTTTTACCATACGAAGTGTATATCTTCATTATTTTTCGGCTTTAGAAAGAGTACTAGTATCTAAATTTAATATTACGAAATTAAACTCCTCCCGTATGTACTTCAGATTTGGATTGTCTACATGTCGTCCCAAGACACACACTCGTTCCTCACGGTGGACAGTTGCAACTCAGATGTTATTGCTATGATAGGGCTTTTACTGAGGGATTTGCTTAACTCTATAGCCTTTTCCTGCTTGTACTGTGCAGTGTGTGAAACGTTCTGTATGCTCGTCATTATTTTGCCGTCAGCTCCTGCGTGTAGTCTGCCTTATGCTACGGTTTTTACGGCTCTGGAGTCGGCTGTGACTGACGAGCTGGTGGCTGGCGGTCGCATGCAGTTCCATGTAGCGGGGCCTGTGGTTGGCGTTCGAGGCAACTGGCTGCACCAATGGCTGGAAGTGGCTGGCTGATATCCGGAACGCTGGAACATGAACGGCCGGATTTACGGGGGAGGGTAAAGAGGGGCTTTTACTTCTAGTCCATCTGCCGGAGGAGGACCTTAGACCAACGACTTTCTCTGGCTATAAGTGTAGTAACAAGTATATTATTTTTGGTTGCAGGAGAACTAATTACTTTTCAGGGGGTTGAAGCTCATCCTTTTCTTTCCTTTTAACGTTAAGTCAATTTGATAGCTTGTGGCAGCGAGTTCAACCAATTGATGGGAACGGGGAAGAGCAAGAGCCAATTGTATGATGAACGATAAGTGTTTGAATTGGTGTAAAAGTATTTATGTACGTGAAATGCTTTTGTGCGGTTATAACCGAATCCCGGAGCTGGAATAAGTCTCTTTGCGTTGTACTTCTTTAGTGTGTTGCAGTATTCCTTAGATATGTTGGTCCGTTTTTGTGAGTGAGTCATTTCAAATTATTAGTATTTTGAGGTTCTGCAAATGAATAAATTTGGAACTATAGTTTAATTAGAAGAAATTAATGGTGAAAGCTGGGATATATTGTAGCTTCTTAGAAATATTTGAATGTTCTAGTTTAATGTTCTAGTTTAATGTTCTAGTTTAATAGGCTCCCCGGATAAAAAATTGGTCACTAGTTACTTACATGGCGTAGGACCTCGACGAGGACGAATAATGTCGGCAATTGTGCCCAACATTTAGTTTAAAAGTGTTGTGCTGTACACATGGTCCATTTTAAATCCCTCTTGCACCACTTAATATCTCGTAAAAGTGTTGTGCTGTACACATGGCCCATTTTAAATCCCTCTTGCACCACTTAATATCTCGTAATACTGCCGAAGTGCGAGGACGGTCTCGGCGTCTAACTGTGGTGTTCTAGGGGGTCACACCAATTTTTGTATTGGCTGCATTCTTGGAAACTTAGCTGCCAGGCTGGCCAACAATGAATACCTGACGTATCCTGAATAACTGCAATGTTAAATAATGACAGTCCTTGTCCGATGCACCCGTTAGTTATCCTGAAAGACAGGCAAAGCAGCATGCCTTTTTTATTCCGATGTTTTGCGAATGTCAAAACTTAGTTTTCTAGCAGCTCAATGTAGCAATGCTGGTTCAGTTTGACAGATACCTCAACTAAAGGACCGACTTCAGTGTAGTTGAAATAGACCCAGAATATTACAGACTCGATTTAGCGATTTTTCTACATTCATTTTCAAGTATGGTAAACGCTCCTAGGTTGGGTGTGCCTTTGACAATTATGTTCCAGTAATGGAGATCATCTGTGTGTTGCGGTAAATGTTCCAGTTGAATCCGAGCTACTTGATACGTGTGTAACTACGCTGCAAATTGAGGCAAATACGAAGCTTCTGCGCCGCCACAGCAGCGCCGATTGCGAGTAGTCGGAGCGAGATGGCGAACTGCTTCCTGACCCAATTGAGGGAACCAGCGCCCGCTGTTGCCTGCCCTAGTGCTCGTGCTGCGTATGCTCGCTACGCTCCCGCTCTTTGGTGTTACCTGCCCTAGTGCTCGTGCTGCGTATGCATGCTACGCTCCCGCTCTTTGGTGTTGCCAAGCTTGCCAATAAAAAGCCCACCTTAAAAAACATTCGTAGAAAGCGCAAGTAGAATTGCAACGAGTAATTTGTTTTAATGTACAGGGTGGCGCACGCTCTTATTACACTACAATTAATACAGCTATAAAAATAGTTTGCATATGAAATGAAATATAAAATCTTGAAGTTTTATTCTTTAACTATATTCTTTGAATGTTCTCTATTTTTATTTAAACACGAGCGTGTTCTTGAATACCTTGAAAATGGTTGGGCCTTTATACCCTGGCCACACTGGGGTGCCGCCGGTTTGTGTGACTTTTCACTATCTTTGGTCGTTGGTCCTAGCTTTATTTCGGTATCTTTGGGATATGATTGCGCAAATCTTAATTATAAAATATGCTTCAAATCCTATCATCGGTACAGGAAGTATATCTTCAAAATTTTCTCCTTCATTTCCCATGTAACGTATTTTTATAGCTGTATTAATTGTTGTGTAATGTTCGAAATGGTGCGGATTTTTTCGACACGCTATGTTTTTGGGTAGATGAATGCCAGATGAATTGAATCTCGTTGTGTAGATATGAAATGTATGTGTAATCTTGCAACCCTTCCCTGTTGCTCCCGAGTAAGAGCTCTGCTGCAGACGCCTTATAAGTGTAGTCCTGCAAGAAGGACTAAATCATGTCGTCGTGGGTCAATGGTTCTATCTCCAGTAAATGAAATATCGTACTTGACGTACGAGCAATTTTGGTCATTAAGAGTTCAAAATAAATTTTGAAACTTATTTTTTTCACTTAACGACTTCCCGACTAGTAAGAAACTTGAAGTTTAATTCAATCTCTCTTGATTTTATATAACTTGAATAATGATTACAATTTATGTATCATTTATATTCAATCACAGGAGGATCATTCGCGAGATGGTTGAAAAAACTGAGTCATCTGGTATGAAATGTAATCCGTAAATTGTATGCCAAAAAATTATGGCGGTTAAGGTGTAATTAATCATTCTTTTAATGTTACCTCAACTAGCAATGAACTGCTCGGCATCTGATTATTTGGTCACCAGTTGATGGGGAATGCTGTACCTTTGAAATATAAAGAAAGCTGTAAAATTGTGATTTTAGAGTCGTGTTGGGAAGGATAAATACATAAAAACCACCTACATAAATTTCATTCTATGCGAAACTCGAACAGTTAAAAATGTATCTTTTGCCACCCGTCTTATGACAAGCATGAGAAATGAGTTAAAGTAGGATTAATTTTGTACCTCTGCGTCGGCACCATTTCGCTGCATATGACGAAATAATACTCAGAACCTCCCCTCAGGGGGCATAGGATAGGTCATAGGCAATAGAGGTAGGTTAGTTCGAGGCCGGTGCATTGCGTCTAACCCCAATAATAATAATACTCAGAACCTAGGCAGGCACAGGATGGAATATCGCAGGAGGCATTGCGTGTATCAATACAGTTTCAGAGATCTATAATCCGAGCAAGAGAAGGGCACGGGAAAAATAGACTGAGGCAATTTCGTGAAAATATGTAATGCTAAACAATTCTGTATGATCCTGTTCCCACTATCGAAGTGTGACCAATTGACATGTTCAGGAACTTTTTCCCACTCTGTAGCATTGCTCATGTCGTCAGTTGTAAAATTGACTTTGACTCGACGTTTTTCCTCTTTGGCTCAGCCTCCTCAGAGCTCAAGCGCGCACGTTTTGTATGCACCTTGTTATATAAACTTGTAAAGGCATTTTGACGGACAAGTATGTGATATTCTGATCCAGAACACGTTTGAGTGATGTAAAGGATTGTGGAATATTTTATGATTACAATTTCGGACACCTCGCACCTATCTACAAATAATGAGCGCAATTTTTGAGTGACTCTAGTGAAGAGCAATGGCAAGGGATCAGAGCTCGTTAACTGGCTTATAGTCGACAGAGTAACCTAGTAATTCTTATGTTGAATTGTGGTACTTTTTGTTTACTGATTGCTGTATGTTAATGTTCGTGTAATGTTAATTTCTCGAATTTGATATTGATCTAATTTGATTATTTTTTTTATTTAATTTAATTAGGTTTCTCTTGGGTTTAGTGAGGAATTCTTTGTAAATGAAGGTGTACCCCATTACACGGGAAGAGCGTGTGGCGCGACCTAACCGAAAGAGACGTGCATGCCTTGTGTGCGAGGCCCCACCAGCGCGCGCTGCGGTCTGCCGAGTGCAGTCGGTGCTGTCTTCAATATGCCGTGCATGCTTCCGGCGCTTGGGGCCTTAGCTCTGTCACAACTCCTCCTTGATGCCTGGGAAATTACTACCCGTCCAATTAAAGTGAGGCTTCTCTCATGCCTTGGATTAGTTTTCACACTCCAATGCTTCAGGTTTTAATTTAAAGTCATAGCATAAAATTTACGCGAAATGGTACTGATACATTCTATGACCTATTTGTATGAAGTATTTATGGTAGAAAATGACCTGCTGTGTCATTTTAAATATAATGCAAATGCGAATGCTGTATTTTCCTACTGCGAAGCAAAATTATAGTTCAATTTATTTGAATGTGATTAAATGAGTTATTTGAAAATTTAGTCGTGAAAATTGATTTACGTCAGTGTAGCTACCAAATTGATGTAAATATGTATGTACAGTTGGTAGAAAAAGTATTTGACACGTTAAGTTTTTGTATGTATCATTAAAAATAGAAGACAAAATTTAATGAAACAAACATCAAATATTTAATGTAGACGTTTATTTAACGTAGGAGAAAATTGAAAAATGATTCGCAGAAAATTATTTATTGCCAAAGATGAAAACAAGCCATGTGCTAAAGTATTTAACACTATTACCCTGAGGGACATAGGATAGGCAATAGGGTTAGGTTAGTCTATCCTATGCCATGGAGACTGGCGACCCCAGGATAGCACTGTTAGGCTACCTCAGTTATAAATAGGCATTTGGGACTTCCGTCTTTCGACCCCATATTGCTTTCTCCAATTTTCATAATTTTGGTATCTTTTCTTTGTCTTTTCTTCCTCTTCCTTCTCAAGTTGCTGTTTCTATGCGGAGGGAATCCGGTGTGGGAATACACTTGTGCATGGATTCCACATTTTTTACAGTTCAGACTCAATGGTCCGTTGTTCTCCTCGCTCTCTTTGCATCACATTTCATGTGGATAGGAGCTTTGAATAAACGAATAAAATAACCCTAATTATTAATGTTCAGCAGCGGGGTTTTCATATTGTCTAGCAGTTTTCTGTCATTTACCATAATTATCTGAGTTTCTTGCGTGAATTGGTCAGTTTTATCAATTCTTCCTTACAAACTTCAATTTCTTGATATTTTTTGGGTTTCATGCATGAACTCTCAACTTCATGTGTTCCGTAAATTTTCGATCGAATTAAGATCCGGTGATGGACTTCGCCATCAAAGACGTCAATACCATGCTGAATAAACAAATATATAGTTATTTTAGCCTTGTACTTTGGATCGTTGTCTCGCTGGAATGCGAAATCACGTTTACGACCTAAAGGTGTTTGAAGGAGATGGGTAAAAAATCAGGGTATTTTATAGCATTCATTCACTCTTCAATGACCTCCATTTCTCCAACTTTATTGGTAGAAAAAAAAACCCAAATCATTATACCTACGCCTCCGGATTTGAACGTGCGGATGGTGTTCATTAGATTGCATTCTGTTCCTTTTTCCCACCACATACGAGTACTCAGGTTTCCTCAACAATTTTCGTGTCATCTGACCAAATGACCTCCAAATGTCAGTTGATTGAAGTTCATGCTTCTTATCTTGCTTTGAGGCTCCTACGATAATGATCTCTTGGTTGTATCCTCACTCACCTTAACTCCATTATTCTTCAGGTCACTCTAAATTTGTCTACGAGTTCAAAAATGCTTCATCAAGCTTCTACGAGCTTCTTCACATTTCGAACTACGCATCGCTCAGTTTCCATGGACGTTCACTCCTTGCCTGATTTTCAGTAATTTTAAGTTTTTTCCACTTTCGCATAACTGCACCAACTGTTTCCTCCAGTATTTTTAAATTTTGAACGATTATCATACACTCCTGGCCATCTCTGCAAAGCTTTTTGATTTTTTCCCTTGATTCATTTGATAACTCTTGTTTTAGCCATATATTTTGAGGTGAGTGTGCGTGTAAGGGAGTGGAGTGTTAAGAACCTTCATCAAGTGACCTGTGAGGAGGGCACTGAGTAGCGTGCTGTGCTTTAATTGGCACAGCAGATTGTATGAATGTGCAACATAATCATGGGGGAATGCATTTATTTTCAATATTTGCACGAGTTTTGAATAATTTTTCACACGGCTAATTTTGATTTTTGGATATTAACTTCTGTTAAACCCCTATCATTTGTAAATTTTGACAGGCCATGTTCATTGAAAGTATTTCGTGTTAATTCCATTAGAATTGGCCTTTTATTTGTCATGATGTATAAGGAAACTCAGCGTGTCAAAGAATTTTCCAACCCACTGTATGTACAAGCGCTACGGGCTTCTTGAACGGTGTACGTTAGAATTCATACCAAAACTCCGATATAAAAGTCTGGCTTTTATAAGGATTTGTATATGTAAAGTTATACCGTATATTAAAATAAACAAAATGCAATGTAGTGTAATATTTATTTTCAGTGTTTCGCAGTAGAGTCAATTACTTATTCACTATCATTTATTCCGTTTGGAATTTCAGTTTGTGAGATCATTCAACGTTCTTTTTTTCTTTTATTTCGTTTCCTTGTCTACTAACACAAACCATTCGTCCATGATGAACACCTGAAATTATTCAAAGTAAAATTCTTGAAAAGCAGGCAGTTCAAATCAGTCATGTCCTCCTCTTGTATAGTTCAAATATACATACATGTTACAATCTTGTCGGGATGTGTCACACACCGAACGCAGTATTGCTGATATCGGTACACATGATGTGCCACGTTCTGGATATGAGCAGCTTCATTGTATTATCAAGGATAACGACTGCGTTTTTATAATGATTCAAGTTACGAGCTTGTATGATTCAGTGTGAAGTTCCTTCAGGGAATGCTTGCGAGGAGAAGTTCTGTCTGCCAGTCCTAAGACGCTTGGGCCTGCAGTAGGGATGGGCTGCCAGGGATTGTCTGTCCGTGTGTCGTCTGAACGCTCGGGTCATGTGTTTAATACGGGATCCCCGAGTTTATTTATTTTACATGTTTGGGCAGAGAGAGGCTGTGTATATGTACGAGTATCACTTATACGTCTCCTTCTCGGCTTACTTTGGGGAATTTACGCTCCTCAGAGGTGGAATGTACTGTCACCAGCGCATGTAACAGGAGAATGTTATTGGTTTCGTAAGGATTATTTTCGTAATTGGAGTCATTCTTTGTTTATGGTAGTGAACTCCAGCGTAGCGTGTACCCGACCTCTGAATTAGTAGTCATACTTTCTTTGTTGGGCGCACTAATAAAAAGAGAAACTGCTTCGACGCGACATTGCTTTGAAAAATGCGCTTCATTGAATTCACAGCTACCTCAGGGGGATACTGTTAAGTTACCTCACTTGTTGGTAGGGGTTCGGGATTTCTATCTTTCGTGCCCACATTTTCGAAAAAGCTCAAAAATTTCAAAATTCCTCAAAAATAGGGTTGTGTTAGTGCTTAGATCCAGGCCTTGTAAGCAGGTATCTGTATTTTCACTTTGTTCCGTTTCACTTCATATTAATTCTTTTTTGCCTGAGTTCCTCTACCGTTTTTGATTGCCTGCGTGTTATGCTGTAAATAAGTATTGAATAGGTAACTCATATATCGAGTCATAAACAAACCCCAAGGCTCCAAACGCTTCTTCCATTTATTGATATTTTTCTCGTCTGAGGATGTAGAGTATGTATGACGCCTCGCATTTCATGATGTGCGCATCGAGTAGGGGCTTAATGCAAGTCGCAATTCTTGAAACGAATACAATCTAAATGGTGAACTCGAAATGCTCCTCGCTTCCTAATTGATGGTCACTTATTTAAATTTTGAGTTGCATTAATTTAGTGATCGTCTTTCACTCCGCTTTTTTCGTATGTATTTTTGGTATTTGTTCCTATCAGTGTAATTCGAAAACCGTGAGCATTTTCATAATTCTGTTACAACTAGCAACCAACCATTTCGGAGTACTGAGCGTTTCTAACCAAATACTTGACCATAAAGTTTTGATACTTATACACAAATTCTTACTCCCATATGTTTGGGGTCTTCAGCTGCTTACTAAAACAATGTTAGCTCGGTGGCCCCTGCTGGTCAGGGCGTGTTTTTTTGTGCTCATAGTGTTTCAGTTGCGGCTCCCTGCTGCGTAATGAAAAGTCTTCTGACCCTATTTGTGTGTAGGCTTAGTAGTCATTCCATTTGTTTTTCGCATTCAACTTTCCAGTGCAGTATTGCACTTACTCTGCTGCTAGTGATTCGCTTACAAGCGGCATGTAGAAGATGATCGTTGAAAATGAACTCTAATGCAATGAGAGAGAGCGATGACGTTCTCCATCAATTATGATGGCTAATATCAATCCTGAGCCATTAATGATTAGAAGCTATTGAATCTAGCATCGCAATAGAATTAACATTTGAATAATCTCAAATTTGAAGTGTCATGGTGATAGGTGGGCTACGCAATAAAAGGGATTGTTTTTTTTTTTTTGCATATCTTAGGAACTCGGGCTTTCGGAGGTTACGCAAGTGTCGTACATCATAAGGGGAACTGTGTAGAAATTGTAATTTATTATTTCAGTGAGCCGTATTTAACACATATCCTTCACAAAATCGTGTTGGCTGTTGTTTTTAATTTAGAGAACATTATTTATCAATTCCGTTGCTTTATTTAGATATTACTGCTTTATCAATTTAGCTTCGGTATGTGAACCGAGTTCGAGAATGGGCAAATTGTTGTAATTCTAAAGGATGTCTTTACACTCAACTTGCCTGCACTAGAAGACGAGAAAAAACTCGTCAGAGGATATTATTTGCGTCTATGACTCTGTGAGCCCTGTGATCGCTATACCAGTCCAGCCTCTTCCCAATGTTGGGCTGAAAAAGAAGAGGTTTCCGAATGGCGGCTCTACAATGACCGTTGATTTCATTGAGTTCGCTGTAATGACATTTAGTCAAAACCGAGCCAGTCAACTGTAGTCACTTTAGCTGGTAATCAGTTGCCCTACGATTTTCCACCTCAATGCGTTTGAAGACGGGTTGGTCTCTTTCCCTATTTACGCGCTAACTGCCACTGCTGAAACTCTTTTCGATCGAAGGCGCATTTATATTTTTTTTATAATTTGAAGAGATGGCTATGCAGGACTAGACACAACACTTGAATACTTTGGAAATCAAATTTGCCTCATCGTCGTGAAGACCACCTATGTTGAGCAATTATATAGTGAAGTACTAATGAATGTATAAGAATACTACTGACATTTTTCATGCATTTTTTAAAAGAAATCGAACCGTTTTTCCCTCTCCCACTTCCTCTCAATTTTGAGCTCGTGCAAGAGACGCACTCTTACCCCATGTAGAGGGTGCCACGAAAAAGTATCAACAACACTATGATTTATCGTTTAAAGCTTATTCAATGTCGTAAAATTAGGGGCAAAATTAATCTTACGGTACTGTTGCTCCCTTTGCCTATGAACATAACCATAACAAATAACCTACACGATGTTTAATCACCACGTACTGTATGATTAATTTGACTGGTAGTACTGTTTTGTGCCGCTCTGTATCTGCGAATCCTTTTTGTCGCTCGCTCGTCTGCGATGTCTGATAATGGAAGGCTGTTATTGACGGAGGAACTACACCACAGCCATGGCAGCTATATTGCAAGGTCTGAGTTTTGTACGGAAGGCTGTAGCTTTAATATTGGTGCAGGATCGCTGCGAGGGTGGAGGAGGAGGAGAGCTGGATGCGACGAGCAGCGACGGCGAGGCGGAGCACGCCAGCCAGCACCATGCTGCTGTTGTTGCCGCTGACTGTCCGGACGAGGGGGCATCGCAGCACCCTGCCCGCCGGCCCATGAATGCATTCTTACTCTTCTGTAAGAAGCACCGCAAGCAGGTGTGTGTGTGTGTCCTCTACTCATTTTTTTGGCGCCACACGTTTTACTATCTCAATTTTTGGCTGGCTCCCTTTAGTTCTATTAGAGTTCGCGTTGTGTAGACTCCCTCTCGGCAATTAATATTGAATGGTAAAGTTCAGAAGCTCCCTTTTTCGTAAGCTTTCTTCACGCTATGGTGAAGTTCCTTAACAATCTGGCTGTTTCAGGATGGGCCCTCCATGGAATGGATTTTTTTTTCAGAACTTAATATACCTAGGAATTGTGGGCTAGAAGTGCTTAACTGTGGTCAAACTTCAATCTTCTACTTAAGAACTTATCGTAGTTATGTGAGAGGTGTTGAGTTATCCTGGGCTGTCAGGAGGTCTGAAATTTCCTTCTTAGATCGTCCAAGAAATAATTTTTGATTTGACTTGTTCTGTACGGCCGGTCTATACAGTATAATTCAAACGTAGGATTCATGCCTTCTTGTGATGCAATTATATTTCTGTGCTAGTTTTTTCGGTAAGACATTTTTTGAAACCTGAACTGCCTGCAACTGTCCGCCCGACTTCGCCCTTCATTATTTCATCCGCGAATATTTGGCAAGTTTAAGTACCGCATATTTGTCATCTTTTCTTCATGTTAAAATGCCTACAATTACATTCATCGAACAGCTGTGTTCTTGCCCTCCAATGTTTCATGATTACTACATACCATAATGAATCAAGTTATTTTTCATCACCGATTTTTTTTAGTAATTTTCGTTAGTGATAGGACGACAAGCTATTTTATGACGGTTCGTTGCATTTATAGGTAGGTACATCAAGTATCTTTCAAGTATGAAGTGTGTGGCAAGAAGTGATTAGTATCTCGGTACGAGTCCTGCAATGTTAATTTTCGGCCATGTATGCCGGTACCTGCAATTTTTATTTCAGAATAATTTTTTTAATCAGAAATGTTTCTGTAACCAAGAGCGATCATACGATTTGAAGTAACTGTGATCACTTGAGTCGAATTTCATGTTTAAACGATGACTCTAGACCCATGTCATTCATCCTTTAGAAATTTAAAGCCCTTAATTAACATCACGTTAGTGCTAAGGATGTTAGCACATCGCTGAAAAAAACTGCAAAAGTGAAGTTAAACACACACTGGTAGACTGAGGGGAAAAGCTAGTATAAATTCAGTAGTATCTACAAGTATCTTTAATGAAATACGAGTTTGTTGGTTGTGTATCGTACGCTGGGGGAAGTGCTGCCATAAATTTCTGACTCTTGGTTGATCTTCTACGTGTGGTGAAGACCTGTCTGTTCTTGCACACTACTTTCGGTGATTCACCTATCCTCAAACTCATTCAACATGATATATTCTAGCATCATGGGTTATGAAATGATGAGCATTAGTATAAAGTAAGTTTTTACTCGTTTTTCAAGACGCACAAAACCTTAAAATTTCTGAAACCGGTCTTTTATGAACCTATACGTGAAGCAAAGCAGGTCGCGACAGTCTGAAACAACTTGAGTGCATTAGACACACAAATGTACAATGTAGGCTAAAAGGCTGTCGCCTGGAATTATTTGAATGCTATAACAAAGTCTTTTCACGGTATAGCTAATGGGGTAAAAAGTTGATTTGTTGTACTGGTCGTTCAGGATACAACACAATAATAGGGCATATTTCATGTCGCTATTTCTGTCCTCTCGTCGAAATGAGTCGCATAGTGTGTAGTTAGCTCCACTGCTGTAGAATCGAAAGGTCCGTGGTCCTGTTCCGACTCGGACTTCATGATTTCTTGAATAATGACTCTGATTTCCCACTCTTCAGTATTATACAAAATTTAACCACTGATAAAAATTGCTGTACTTTTAATCACTGTTAAGCTGGGGTAAAATAGTTGAATAAAATGCTCAAAATTTTTACCCGACTCTGAAGTTACGTTTTGAAATAATTATTCGTTTAGCGAGTGGTGTAAACTAATTAAATACACTCCATTAAGAATAATTGACTCCATATCATTCGATTTGAAACATAACGCAACAGCACAAACTGAATTCTAGGAACCTAAATAAATTTTGCGTGGCACGTAGCACAGTAAGTGTGGAACACTTATCAAATCCAATGCTCTTTCGTAGCAAGTTAGTCCTACCGCGTTTAAATTGAAATTTGTGTCTAGGTATAAAACGATTCAACACGTGACGATTTTCACATTTCTAAGCATAAATATTGAAGGTGAAAGATGTCAATTTTTTAATTTAGTATTAGTGTCTACCGCGTTGTACTTCTATTACATCACAGGCCAAGCAAGAATTGCATATTGACAGTATTTTGCTGCTCAAATTTGACCTAGTGATTTTTGATATTGTTGAAGTTTCATTCGAAATTTTTATGCGTGTATAAAGATTTTATACGTCCATTTGAATGTAATACTAAGTTGATAACTAAATTAAAACTCAAATCTATAATAATTTTTTCCATTGTAAACATTTAAAAATCTATATGAATTAGACAAAGTTATAAAGCACAAAATTTAATGATTAGCTCTCAGAAACAATATAGCTTTTGGGATTTTCCCCTTCGTTGTAGCACTTTGATCTTTCCTCGTGAGCCTTAATGCTCAAAACAGACGTTCTACATTCACTCGTGTTGATGGGAATGCATTTACTGTCGGAGCAGACTCAAGTATCTCAAGGCATTGGTTTATGGGTTTATAAACCTCCGACATTGGTGTTATATTTGTTCTACTTGCTATAGTGCGCCATGAAGGTTTCGCTTCAAACTTGTTAACCCTTTAATCAATGGTGTGTTATTAGTATCAAAGTGGATTTGAAGAGCCTTAGTCGGGCGAAAGCTAATACTCGTGGCGTCTTCAGAAGTGTGACGCTGACCCACGCTCAGCATTCGACTCAGCGCACGTCCGATTAGTGAATTGGATTGTAATAGCTTTATTTTTAGCGCATGGTCGTTCCCGCTCGTACCAGATACTTGCTCCCGTCAACGGATTTGTTTCCATGTATGTAGGTTTTCCGGTGTCTGTGTATGCATGAACAAATATTCTGAATTACTTTACTTTACCAGAGAGTAAAGAAAAACTTGTAAATATCTAGCCCTCATTTCGACGATTTTTCAAATTTTCAATAATTTTTATATTTCGAAATTTTTCACTTATGAACATTTACTATCATTTAATGTATTAACAATATTATGTTGTTAATTTTCACTAGCGCACCCTCGCTAGTAATCTTGAATGCATTTACTCCCATTTCATTACAGATGTTGAAGGCAGGGTTCAGTTTTCCTGCAAAGACAGTGGAATCCCGGGGCGAAAACTCCGATTTAATCCTGAATATATTGCTTATGCGTCGTGCATTTTACTTCATTTTATCATATGTTTTAATCAACTCTCCTTTCCGTCGATCCACTAATTTCACTTTGTTCTACCAGCCCATTTCTCTTCTTAATTAATGTCACCTGATGTAGACTTGAAGCACAGTGTAACTACCGCGTTGTAATGTTATTCACTGCCTAACTTGATTTCTATCCACTTATTAAGGTCGGTCCCTCCTTTAACCGAATAGTACTATACTTAGTATGATTTTCCTGCCTCATTGGGTACCGATTTTGCTAGAAACGCTTATCAAATCCAATACTCTTTCATATCAAGTTCGTCATACCGCGATTAAAATTTTGTTGGGTTGGTGGACTGACTAATTTTAACCGACACTTATAATATGTTTACTGGTGCCTTTTCCAATGTTGAAGGCCTTTGTATGAACTCAGGGTTCGACTTGGGGTTTTATTTGTATACCAGCTAACTGGAGTAGTCGTATGTCTCCTTTGTGTAAATGAACGCTCAACTGCTTGTCCTTCGTGTGCCTGTGTTAAATTGATATTTTTTAGTTATTTATAGGGATTACATTTTGCGGGAGTTTCATAGATGCTACTTAATGTTTCCTATGCTTGTCATTTGGTTGATAGCTTTTGGATAGATTGGAAGGTGCGTTAAACCTCAATTGGCAACATGCAATATTGAAGTTGAATGTGGAAATCATCTCCATACCTTACGTTCCAATTAGTCAAAAGTTCCATTTTACATGAATGGATAAATATGTGTCGAGTATTTCATTTGTGACATTTGAGAGCAAAACTGAATGTTGCCACATGGGCAGGTACGCGAGAAGTATCCGCACCTGGAGAACCGTCAGGTCACTAAAATACTAGGTGAGTGGTGGGCCGATCTCGACGCTAACGAGAAGACCGGTTACCAAGAACTCGCTCGGCAGTTAAAGGAGGCGTTTTTAAGAGCCAATCCTGATTTCAAGTGGTACAAGATCCCCTCACAACCACCACGACCGCCTCCCGCAAGACCGTCCAACCAGAAGGTGCCGCGCCACCAGCCTAATCCGACCTCCACCTCCGCCATCACCTTCGGCAAACTCGCTGGTCTGTTTTTTGTATTAGTTGCCGATTTTTTCACCAAATATTCTTTTCTGAATTTTCTGAACGCAATGAAATGGGGTAAATGAAACTTAATACTGCGAAGAATTGAGTTCATTCGTGTCAGCTCATGGGAATGGGGTGTGCAAACGTTAGATTGTAAGTTCTTTGTTATTTTCTAGAAGCAGTTAAATTTTAAACTTGAACCATGGAAAAATTCTGGTAAGTTTTGCCATTTAGTTGTAAAAATTACTGTGCCACACTGATAGACGAGACCTTTTTTTCCTTTACGCATTAAACATAAGAATATTTCTTTCATATCTGGAAGCTGTGGGTGTAAAATATACTAGTATAAATTTTTCATCAAGCTTCAAGCCATCGATTGATTTCAATTCTTGTAAGTGTAATTTTGGCTTGTTGATTTAGTCATTATTTCTGCTAATTACTGTAGACACATGTATTATTATTACATAATTTGAATCTAGTAATCAATGATTGAATGTGTTTTGTATGTTAAGCCTTGTGATTGTGATGGTATTTTGTGTGCAGATGAGAACTTGATGGGCAGACTGAGCACTCTGTTATCACCTGTGCCGAGCTCAGCCGCTGCTCACACTTCAGACCTGCTCCTGAGCTCTTCCCCGCCGCACTGTCAGCTGGTTGCAAGGGAAGCAGCAGCAGCTCTGTACGACCGTCCAGTTACGCCTGACAAAGGCGGCTCTGTGGCGGTGCCCCACTCCAGCGAGGCTCTCACGCTCAACCTCACACACGCCACCGTCATCCACGTGCCCGTGTCCAACTCTCATCACCACCATCCCACTCTCTGGCGTCACGCTTCTAATTCTGTCTCCAGTCTTCCGTACACTCACTTGAAATCTGGGGTTTCCTGTGCGCCTGACCAGGTGTTTTTGTATGAAACGAGTGAACCAGTCAAAGTCGAATCGGTTGGAGGAGGAGAGGACTCTCTCACTACCCAGAGCTGGTCCCCTGACTACCCAGAGTTTGTCAAACCTCTTCCATCTTCTCGCGCGGTAGCAAAGAGTGAAGATCGCACAATATTATCTCACTCAGTGAGCAACAAAATAACTCAGAAATCAAGCAGTAAAGTTATTTTACTGGGTGGGAGCGGATCTACTGTGCTTAGAGTGCCTAGTTTTAGCTGTGCTGGCTTATCACCTGCCATCGATGAAACTGCCATAGCACACAAAGAAGATATAGCTGTGAATGCTCTAAGCGCCCTCGCATGTTCCTCATTCGTTATTCCAACTGAAGGTCAACCTCAGGACAGTAAACATTTTAGCTGTGCCCAAGCAGCTCCTCTGTCTAATTCGACTGTGAGTATCGACTCATCTTGCGCATCTCCTAGCTACACTTCCACTGATAGCTCTGCGGCTGGTTTCGTCGTAAATAGCGGTCCGTGTGTAACTACTCCTATCACTGCTAGCAATTCTATATCTTGCAACGGTGTGCTCGTTACATCTGTGTCTGGTTTGTCACTTATTGGGGACTGTACCGCGGCCACAATCTCGACGCCTGTGTGTTCTTCTGCGTTGAACTCAAGTTGTGCAGACGCGTCTGCTATGACAGAGACCCCTGCTGGCTCTGTGCCTCCTTACACAAGGTACTCTGCAGTGGGCGCCGCGTGCCGCTTCAAGCCGGCAGTGAACGGCAGCGCCCCCCCTAGTCTACACTCGACCAGTAGTGTTAGTTGGGCTAGCGGAGGCAGTGGGACAGGTAGTGAATCGCCGCAACTCAAGTGCTCCTTGGCCTTTACTTCTGCTCACATTGTTTCTGGTTCTTCTTCATCTACATCGTCTTCTCCTTCTTGCAGTTCAGGAAGCAATGTGTCATTGTCTTCATTAGCGTCGTTACCACCTACAGTGTTATCTGCCGAGTCTAAGAAATCGACCATAGGCTCTATTACCGCCCACATGACTCCTCCTAAACCTCCTAAAAAACGGTACTTGGATGAGACTATGCACCGACCTCCAACGTCTCCTCCTCTCGTTAACTCTTCTGGCAGCAGCAGTAATAATAACTACAACAACAACAACAACAACAATGAATTCTCAGCCAACAACCTCAGTAGTGAGACTGACCCGAAGCGCATCAAGTTATCTCATTGCACTGGACCTTCTCTCAGTTCCGGTTTTTATGATGTAAGTTCACTTTTAACAATCGTAGCTATTTTTTATGATCAATTATTTGCTCGTCTGTGACATATGGAGTATGACAACGAGTTTTCTCCGCTATTCTGAGCATTTCGCAAGTGCATTCACGCGCTGCCATCCCGCTATTGAAACGTATTTCATTCCATTTGGGATTCGCTTACCCGATTGGATTGAGGAATGAGTTATCAACAATTTGCAAGTATGTGATAAACTAAAACCATTTCAAATTAATAATATACTCCCTGTTGTTTACACTTTCCCCCATTGTTGAAATGTTTTTCATGCCTCGGCGTTAAAATCTCTCCTGTTAACGCAAAGAATTCAGTACATTTATTTCACAAATCTTCGTCATTTTTGAATAACAAGCGGCGCGAAACGTTCGAAAGCGATGAAAATCTGATGATACGAAGTGTAGATTGTAGAAGACGAGGCGTCACATTTTTTTCGAATTTTTCATTTTGGCCTCAGTCATCTCGACTATGTGAGCATGGGTGTTCTCGTGCTGGAGATGAATGTGGTTTTGCTTAATAAGGAAATAGCTTAGTTGAATCGCTGCCTTGCTTGGTTGCGCTCAAGTTGTTGACAATGAATTTCACTGTACAGAACATAGTATATTGAAGATGGAGGGCTTGTTTTCATCTCAGAGTCTATATTAGTCGGAGTTGATGCATTATTTTCAATAATTTTTTTTTGTCATAAAAATGCCATTTTTCTTTGCCAGTGTCTATGTCGTGAAGAATATATAGTTTGTACCCATACATTTAAGATGTCGACGGAGCCAACTGGTGTCAATTATGAAACGTGTTCTTTTATTGCATTCACTTTAAGAATGCGGCACTCCAGTGCGTAATTTCCAAACATTGCCCATTGAGTGTCGGTAATTGCCAGTAGCGTACCGATCATCACCCATATGATCTTCCAATTTTCTAGTCGCGTGACGTGGATGTTTCCGAAGAGATCTTATCGCTCTTCATCTTAGTAAACCGGTCGAATGGTCTGTTAGCAATCTTGAAGTAAAACTTTACATTTTGAGCGTGAAACCAATGATTAGCGGTACATTTAGGCATTGTTTCTTCTCTATATTTATCAAAAGTTTCACGAACACCTTCGGTAGATTTAACATCTATTGAAGGCGAAAAGCTAATGGTGGTGATAGTGCTCTGCTTTATCTGCTTGACCTCACGTTTTAATAATTACAATCATCAAAATATTATAACAAAATACAACACTATGTATAAAAATTTTGCAATCAAAAACTAAAATGTAGCAAAGAAAACTCTTACGAATAGGGTGAGATATTTTGTCAAAGCTTTGCATTTTAACGTGTATTTTTAAATTTATAAAAAGCTCATGAATTATTCCTGAACCCTAAATATAAATGATGGTTTGAAGATGAGAGATTGGTTGAATTTCATTGCCAGTGTCTGGCATAGACGTGATAGTACGGCAATACTGTATGGATGGGAGCTAGTACGGATTCAAAGAGCCACTGATTGAAAGAAGTTTGTTTTTTCAAGAAGAAGTTTGTTTGTTTGGCCAGCTCTGGTATTTTTTACTTTAGAGAGTGGCTTGGAAGCGTGGCTCTTGTGGGAAGTGAAGTGGTATCGGCAACAATGGAAAGGATGGAAATAGTCGAATGGGAAGAGGTGGACATTGAGCTCCAGAGAAGGCACTCGAGGACGTGTCCCACTGGGTGATGAAATAGTGACTCTACTGTGTGATCGTGCCGTATCAAACACTGTTTATCAAAACAGTATATTGAAAGTAAAAGAATGGTCAAGTAGTCTCCCAAGGAATGAAACATGACCGACTTGAGTCCTACTGCCACATTGTACTGGTGTATGGAAGAAGTACTGTAATGGCGTGGCTTGACAAGTTTAGGCTTGCATCGAAGAAGTACTGTAATGGCGTGGCTTGACAAGTTTAGGCTTGCTTTAAGCCAAGTGTGACTAGATCCAGTTTACTTTAGTTTCAACACTGACTATGAAATAAAATGGGAATGCGTAAGCATTTATTTCGAAAGGATATTCATTTTCTTATTACAGATTTTCTTTTTCTTTTGGTAGTACGAGTATTCATTGAGAAGTATAGCAGTTCCGTTAGGTTGGATTGGCATGTATTCCCCAAGTTTTTCAATTTGAGGATTGTTTTTGTTAATGGGATAATTTTTTTTCAGGTGGGACAGCCGAAGATCGTGTCTCACGTTTCTTCAGATGTAGGGATCAACTGCAGTAGTGGCAGTAGCAGCAACAGTGTGCCTTCTTCTATCGTCATTTCGCATTACACGAAGTCTTCTACGGAAGTATCAAGTAGACCAAGTTCGTTACCTTTTTATCATGACTCTTATCAGAATTCTCCTGCCCAGTATTTCGTTCCCTCGAGACGAGCATCGGAGTGTGCAGTGACACAATCTGTGTCAACGTTCGCCGAGCAGCAGCAGCAGCAGCAACAACAGCCTCTCAATTTGACGCATTCTCCCCTAGAGTCACAATCACCTTCTCCCGTGTCAGCTGCAAGCCGCAGCTCTCTGGCTCTAGCTTGCGTGTCCCCCTCAAGCTCCGCGTTGCCGCCCTCTCCTACCATTTCTCTGGCACCGAGGTACACGTATGCCATAGAGGTCCCTGTTGCTGAAAGGTACCCTCACACTACAGAAGTGCGTATTGGAGGAAAGTACTCAGATACAACTTCGTCGGACCAGCCTCTCAATTTAATAATGGGATCAAGCCATGATCATGTTATATCTGGCCGAGAAAAGGAGCAGAGATGGCCTAAAGAGAAGGAAGAGCGGCTCGAGAGCAGGACGCCATGGCAAGAGAACAACAATGCGAGACAGCTGGCCGTGGTTGAGTGGAGCGGAAGGCTTACACAGCACCAAGAAAATAATCTTGAGCGTCAAGAGAAAAACGAATTGCTAAAGAACCAAGAACAGAAAAAGAACAAAGAGCATGATAAGGATGAACTGCAAGTATTGAATAAAAAATGGAGAGATCAAAAAAGGGAGGTGAGCGAAATGATGGAAAAGAAAGACTTTCAGCATGGAAAGGAACATGAACGCGAAATGAAGAAGAAAGAACAACATGGAGCCACAAAAGATTCATCAGGAAAAAAAGGATTAGATAAAGAAAAATATCCATACCAGCAATCGGACATGTCTAATCAGACATTTATTGAATACATTGTAGATTCAATATTCCAAGGACCCCATAAATCAAGTTGTACTCCGCAACAGAATGCGTTCAGTAGTGCGGGTGTGGACAATGATAGCCAAAGAGGCACCATCAGTTCAGTGGCATTGCAGCTTTCAGCTGACCACAACTCTGGCCCGCAGCTAAAGCGCCAACATCCACCCAAAACTTACAGTCTCAATAAGAGTTGTGGTAGTGTCAAGACCTATCCTGGAGGATTTCAAGGCAGGGCCGCTCGGCAGTCTCATGCCGAAATGGGCTCAGCACTCTGTACCGGACAGACGGCAGCGGTCGTTGGTTCCTCGGCTGACTCTTCTGTCAAGTTGATGCTGGTGCCCTCACTCTCTAGTCAGAGCACAGAAAAGTTGTCATCCCCCAAGACATTTGTACTGACCGAAGATGAATTTGATAGTCCACCAGAAGGGCGAGTCAGTAAAAGTGATGCGAGATCTTCCGCGTCTTGTCCCGCGAGTCCGATTATTGCTCCATCGGATTCCGATGCTCTAACCCGACAATCACCTAATAATTCGATCGCCAATGCTAGTGAGGTTTCAATCAGTACATCTCACAACAAAAAGAATTTGCGCGGCCGAACTTCTAAAGACAGAAGTCAAAGTGACAATATGTCGCCAGACACCATCATGGTTGATAAAATTTTGCCTGATAGAAATTCCCAAAGAAGAATGCTAATTACTAAAGCTAATTCCAAAGCTAAATTTTCCCGAAAAAATGCGTTAGCGAATGATTCTAAGTATTCGGAGTCACATGAAGTTCCTCCTAATGATTGCGGTAACGACGAGTTGAGTGCATCAGTCTCGTCGTCATGTGACACAGCGCCGTCAGAAGTGCCCTCCACCGTGACGTTATCGCCGGGCAACAGCTCTGATGGTCAGTCGCCTCAAGTGGGTGCTCTTAATTGCGTGTCCCGCGCGCCTACTGCCAGCACCATGCAGCCCACACCTGAGCAACATCGTCGCATCATTGACCAAACTATAATCGATTCTATTAACCGTAATACTATCGATAAAGAAAAAGAGGATCGGGATTTTGAACTGTTTTGTAAATCTAAACGTGCAGTTGAGCTTGGTGTAGTGGTGGGAAGCAGAGCGACGTCAAATTCCTCGGCTCTCAGTAGTATCGTGATACCCAAAAGCACACCATGTGATAAAAATTCTTCTCCGAAAATTGTTCAGCCCCACAGTGGAGGTAAAAACGCTGTTAAATCTAATTTTGGCAATTTAAATGAACCTCAAGTTTCACTTTCACCAAAGGTTTGTGACAGTGTAAGAACTATACCTAGTAGTATATCTAGGGGTAATAATAAAGTTAGGGTTGTTGACTATTGTGCCAGAAACGAAGTAGTTGGTGCCGCGTCAAATGCGGAGGCTGTATCCTCAGCGTGCGCTGCACGCAACCTCACATCGTCCTCTCCACCTGCGTGCGAAGGGCCGCAAGTCTCAGGTTACCAGCTGACCTCAGTTCCTCACTCGGACTTACATGCCCCTGGCGTTAAGCCCGATCGTTCTTCTCCAGCTGAACTAGGCAAAAAAAGGAAAGCTGCCGTCTCTGTCAACGCTAAGAAGGTGGGGAAGTATGCAAATCAAATGTCATTAACAATAAATTTCTGTTTCACTAAAGAGACAAAATTTCACTGATGCTGCTTCTTTAGTATCCGTTTTTTCCGCATTGCTCAAAGACTAACTCTGTCAAATTCACTAAACCCACGATAAAAACGAATATATATATTGGTCTTTATCACCCTGTTCGCCCGCCTAAGTATCGTTTTTTTTTTCATTTATTTTAGGTTTAAAACTCTATCACCAGTAGTCAAGATTCACCGTTTTTATCGATTTCTGCCAGAACTGTTAAAAGCCATGTAATTACATCAGTAAACACAAAGTTTGGACGAATCTAAAATTTTGACACCATTTTTACAGAAAAATTGTTTACAAATTTCTGCATTTATGGTTGAATTTTGTTCTGCTGGTGTGCAATTGAGTTGTTAACTTGGTTTATCCTCTTTTTTAACTTAATTATACATTGCAGTCGTGCTATCTTATCTTTGATTATAAAAATCGCTAATCCCTTTGCATTTCATTTGCAACGTTTAACTTTGCGAAATAAGTACTGTCTAGTGGGTCTTGTTGACGCATGTTTTAAATTATAGTTTAATAATTAGCTACTCCAAAAAAATGGTAGGCTGGCTAATTATCATTGATGCGAACATGGTCGTGTTGCTGCTGTATTCGTCTAATTTGGACATGGAGTCGATAACTAAAACCTTTGACTCAGTTTTTGGTATTGCAACTGCGACTTTTTTATGTGTAAGCATTGCTGCAAGTTTTTATCATCTTAAAATTAATATAGCTGTGTGACGCTACAGATTTTTATAATTGTTGAAAATGTTACAAGAAGCATCGAGTAAAGAGAAAGTAACAGACTGACGCTTCCCAAAATTAAGATGATAATTGACTCTCTTGTCATTACGACTATTTGGTAATCGTAAACTTGAAATTTGTAAAAGAAACCGTCTCCGCTACCGGCCATGATCTAAATTGCGTGTATGTGATATACAGTTCCTACTGCCGTTGAGCTGTAATAATAAGTTGGCTCTATTTTTTACCATGGGAACTTTAAGCTTAGTAAGCATTTCTGCGTTTGACATTTGAGTCGCCGTTGAAGGCTAGTTGTATGAAAAAAAGTCAGTGGTCTCAATTCTTCACCATCATTTCGATGTTATGATTTTTCAACTCTCCCGGCATTGTTAGAGATTTTGTCAATAGTTAAGATTTTGATATTTGTTTAGTTTTTCCTGAATATTTTTTGGCTGAAGTAGATGAAATACTTGTATCTTTTTCGATACGATCGGATACTTAAGATTGAAAACGCTGATGTTTTTGATTTTTCATTTTTCTCAGATCCGGTACAACTACTGAATACTGCTTCACGTAGGTAATATTTTACTGTCGTTGTAGTCTGAAGCACACGGCCACTCATGTTTCCCAGCTTTTGAAATGGAAAGTGTTCCAAATATTGCAGACTTAACACATTTCTACTAACACTGTAGCATGAAACGATTCATATATTGCAGTTCGTAAATTGTTGGAAACAAATGTATTTATCAAATGAGTGTTATGAGGCTTTGGGTGGGTTTATCCAAATGCAGCTCTCCTCTGAAAATAGGGAGAGGCAGGATTCGCCCAATTTTACAGGGGAATAACTACTTCGCCCCCCCCCCCTTGGTTGCGCCACCCGCGTTAGCGCGCGAAACGTCGGGATAGGGGGTTGTTTGAACGAGGTTGCTATGGGCTTGTATAACGCTGGGAATAGTTTTGTTCGTACAGACCGTAACCGTAGTGTTGAGAAAATGGTTAAAATTAGTAAACCTCTCTTGAGTTTTAGCATTAAACCTAGTAAAATTATTGTGGGTAAATTGGTACTTCAATTAAGTCGTGCAATTCTGAAATTTTCAGCTTTTACAGTGCAGCACTCGGCTCGAGTTAGGAGAGTTTCTCAGACTCCACCAATTCAAAATTCATTCGACAAAATTCATCCATTAACATTTGTTCAATGGACATCTCACAGTTTTTAGTATGATATACATTTTATTGGGAAGATTAACTACCGTCGTTTTAAAATGTGGTTCATAATTGTGTACCAGTTTTTTTTAGTATGCTTCGAGCATTTTTTTGCTAAGGCCAGATTGGCGGGTGCACTAAAATGGCGACTTGCTGCTCCTCGCAACGTTTACGGCTTGTTCCATTGACTAAGATGCTGGCCTGGTCGTCTTTTGTAAGCCGCACACACATGCAGTTTTGCAGAATTGTTTTTGCATTTGTATTCTTCGTGATAATAGGTTGTCGTCGTACTCTTACCATTTAGAATTGTAATTCAGAATAAGGACACAAATGAAAATGTGGCTCTGTTCTAATTATAAGGGCTGAAGAGTTTGTTAGAAAGATCGCTGCGCTGCTACCTATTCTCGCTTTTCGAGCTAATTGCAGTGCTTTCGCTTTATCTTGTGGTCACAAGAAGTCCTACACGTTTGTTCAGTGTAACGCGTATTTTGCAGTGACTTGAATGTCTACAAGCGTTACCTGAAATTCTGGTCTTTCAGATGCGACGAGGAGGCTGGGCTGGGCGCAGCAGTGAAGTAGGAGCTGCGAGCAGGGCGAGTCGAGCATGTAAGGGCAAGCGGTACCAAGAGCTCATTGACGAGGGTGTCCTCCAGTCCGGCCGCCGCACGCGGGCCCGCGCCGCCGCCGCTGTTCTGCAGGCCGGCAGGTTGGTGACTAGCGTGTGGCCTGCGGCCGGTAACGTGATGTGCCACAGCTACTGGCACAAACTCTCGTGTATCTCGAGTGTTTAGTGACCAGTGGTTTAAATTAACATCTGTTCAGTGGAAACGTTCATTTAAATAAAATAACCTATCATTCTTTGGGAGCAGTGAAGACCACCACGTCTAATGGTAGGAAAGTTGAAAAAACGTGCGTTTACACTGATCGCGTACAGAAATGGGCGTGCGTGTGGCCGTGTCGGGTGTGTTGCCCGGTTTAATTCAATCCTCGCCGACCTCTCATTAAGGATGCTTGAAAAAACTCGTGTATGTTCAACCCTAGGAAAAATTACTCTCATTCTGATTGCTTTACAACCCTCTAATATTCCTAACCATTTCATCAATGTTGACTTATTTGAGATTATGTCATTCTGTGAGAAGCATTTCATGTTAATGCGATAAAATTCCGATGCCTAATAGGTTAAAATTTGAACAACTCTTGCACATCACAAAATTTAGGTATTGATTTTATCTGCCATAAAGCTACAGTGGGTCAAATAAGTATTCGTAACGTTCGAAAAAA